>JABSSZ010000212.1:0-210309 GCA_013755755.1 Fusarium sp. NRRL 25184
GCCATACTCATCATGCAGCCTGAGACTTATTGCCACGTCCCTTTCCTCCCCTGCCACGGCCACCCCCGACTCCACCTCCACCTCGTCCGCCTCCCGATCCCCGTGTGTTTGTGTTGCTTGAGCCGGCAGTGCCTCCGCCTCTACTTCCGTTTGCACCGCTTTGTCCGCTGTTTGTAGCCGCTTCACCGGTGCCTTTGGCCTTACCACTTCGTCCTCGCCGACCACCCCTTTTAGTTCCCTTGTTGTCCTTTTCTCGGCCTTCTTTCTGCTTTCGCCTGGCCTCTTCCTCTTGTGTCCTTCTGCTCTCTTGGTCCCACCACTCTTGGAACGCTTGCTCTTGCTGAATCTCTTGTAGTGAACGCTTCGCAACCGCCTCCTTGACGGCCTCCTGCTCGCGCTTCTGCTGGCCAATGATATCAGCCATACTGAATCCGAGCGTAGGCTCCGCTTTTGGTGCCGGTGCAATGTACGACTTGGAGTGTGGTACCAACGGCTTCTTAAGCTGCTCTGTCGAGGGTCCTGCGACAATTGCGGGGGAGCTGTTGGTTCGACCCTGACCCGGGAACCTTGTGTCGGGTGACGCAGTACGCCGTGTCGCCGTCTTTGCTCTCGTTTCTGAAGCGACCAGAGGTTTTGCGTTAGCAGATACCCCCCTTGGCATGTTGGATTCCGCGGACATGGCCTCTTTCAGCGACGTCTTGGGTGCCGGACTTGCTGCCTTCCAAGGCGCTGGTCGCCCTCCTTCTGGAACACTCTCCCAAGGTACGTGGTTCGTCAACTCGTCCTTCGCTGCTGCTTCTGCTGCTGCCAATGCCTGAAGCTGCCTCTTCCGTTCTTTTTGAGATATTTTGGTCTGTGGTTTGTTTGCCGCAGCATCTTGCTTTCTCTGCGCTTGGAGCCCGGCAGTTAAAGCAGACGTAGACGCCTCAGACATGATATCTTTCAGATCCAACTTCGAAGTAGCTAATTTTGACGCTGACCATGGAGCGCCCGGTGTCTTCAAACTGCCCAATTCGGATGGCTGAGACTCGGGGGACATGGAAAATGCAAGAGGAACTGGGCTGAGTGCAGAGCCTGCAAGCTCCTTGCCCTTTGATTCCCGCCATGCTTTGGGAAGCTGCGGCATGTCGTCTATCTCCGGAGGCGAACGAAGATTTACAACTTCATTCATGGGCGAGCGTGGTTTAGCAGATAAAGACCCATCTTCATCCTCCATATCGAAGATCATATCTGCTTGCGACTGCTTGGGCCGAAGACTGGGACTGAAAGGCTCATTCCGTCCACCTTTGGACTTGCGTCGAGTCGTATCTGGAGTTTGGAGCGGACTGCCTTCATCTAGACTTCCCATTCGAGCCTTAAATGATGATGACAGTTTCTTCTCGTCATCCCGCTGAGATGCCTTGTAGGCCATGTCTTTAATTCTGGCCTGACGCTCCTCGTCGATATCAGCAGCCAACTCGGGATGACTTTCATGGAGTAGTAGCTCTGCTCTTCTGCTCCGTACAAACGGGAACCGGGCAAGTTGATTGTTTCGGACCACTTCATCAAGCTCCAGCAAGAGGTCTTCATCCAAGTCGTCAAGAAGGTGGTTCTCGAGCATGGATTCCAGTTGAAGGCAGATGTATTCAAGACCAGTATCTTTGAATTCTGTAATGGAGCAAGGACTTATCTCGTTGAGCAAGTTCGATATGTTCCTTGTTGTCACAAACTTGCCAATGAGACCCTGACAGACTTGGGACAATCTATCAAGCATCAGCTCATTTGCAGCACTCATCACGTCAAGCACAAGCTCTGACAGCTCATCCAAATTAGACACCGAGACAGTATCAAAGAGTTCCCGTCCGATATCTGCATAGATAAAGGACATGACGTATTGGAATGTTTCAGGGTCGATGTGACTGAGATCCACCCTGATCTTTTCCGCAGAGTCCATGCCATCGCGGCGTCCGGCGAGCCACTGGCCGTGAGACCGCCCATTGAACAAAGCTTCAAAGAAAGGGCACCTTTGACACAATAGTTGGCTATGCGCCATGATGTCCTCTCCATCCAGCTCAATGATGATATCGCCGTCGTCGAAGAAAGAAGGATCAAGGATTGCTTGTCTGAAATCGCCATCTAGGGACTCTTCCACGCCGGTCTGTAGGCGGACTGCCGCCTCCAGTTTTGGAAGGGCAAGATTTGTGGCAACTCTCATCAACTCTGTCCTAACTTGTCGGAAACGGAACGCAAGTGGGGGTGCTTCGCGCGTGTACTTCCATACTGGAACGAATCTGTCCTGGTAGGCATGGACAACAACATTCAGAACAGTGTAAATGTCGACTTCAAACAACGTCAACAAGGCCTTGTCATCCACAACCTCGAGGCCGAAAGAGTCCGTGCTGAATACTGATCCTTGCTCGCGTAACTCTGATAGTGCATGCCGCAAGACCGGGCTTCTGCCAGCAAGAACCCAACTGTGGACGGGGATTTTTATATCAGGCAAAGAGGAGGAACATATTGCCATGTTCATGTCATCGTATTGGAAAGAGTTGATTTCCAACCAGCGCCCCAAGTCTGTTTCGATATCGGTTGACCGAAGAATTTCGTAGGTAACAGCGTCTCGCTTCTCTCTGATGATGACAGCTTCCCATGTTTTCCGAGTGCCTTTTGCTTCAGAATGGTGTTGTGAAGTCTCAAAATCATTGAGACAGAGTAGAGAACCAATATCATCGCGAAGAGATTGCTCTCCAACCTCAATCTCCTCCGCCATAACTTTGCTATCCTTTCTAATAGCCGCAAAAGCGCCAAAAATGGAGCTTCTAACGGCAACACAGTTGGTGATGTATGGTACTCGCTGGAATTTGAAGTCTTTGCGCTTCGTGCCGCTTGATCCAGAAAATCCAGTTAGTTTGCCCTTTGTACGCTTTACACGATTCCATACAGCCCCTGATTCTGTGCAGATGATGACCGAGCCATGTTCCCCAACTCCGACAGAGGCGACTCCGTCTTTGCGAGAGTCCCAGACACATTGTGGCTGTGTAAGGGCATTCTTAATCTTGACTGGATTCGTAGTTGATGCAGCAGACTGACTTGGATCCCCCTTATCGTTCAAATGAAATGTGAAGAGATCACCACGGGCAGTCACAGCAGCTATTGTCTCGCCACCCGCAGTGATGTGCCCAATCTCCCTTCGACCGCCTGATTCATATCGTGTCATAGAAATGTTGTTCGCGAAGACATCAGGAAATGGGAACTTGACCAGATTATAACCATAGTGACTGAAGACCCAGACAGTATGGTTGGAAAGCAGACAAATAGTGGCTTTGTCAATCGCTGATACCATCTCGATCGGGGCGGCGAGAAGAGAAGCAGCCACTTTTCTGGGGGTATGTTGGATGTCAAGTGATCTCGAATCGGCGTCCATTAGAGCCAGTTGTCCGACATTACGACCCCAAGTAAATAGTGAGTTTCCTGTATGGGCAACGGAATGGTTTGCGGACGCAGCAACCCCTAGGACAACTTCTTTCTTGAGAGATCCAAAGACTTGGCGTGGAGTAAGGCTCATGGGTTCTTCATCTGCCTTCATCGGTGGAGGCAGAGCATATCCTAGCTGCGAGGCAGAATTCAAGCCCCAGGTCCAAAGTTCTCCATTGTCGACAACGGCCATGGTATGATTCTGCCCAAGTGCCACTTGATGGATCTTTTTGTCAATGAATGGGCCTTCAACAGGTACGAATCTGAATTGTGTGTTTTCGTCTCCCAATCCAAGTCGGCCTCCACGACCAACACCACAAACATACAGATTTGAGACCGGGTCGGTTGTCAGGATAGCACTATGCAGTTTGGACATAGAGACGTCTTGAATAACGAGCGGCCGGTTTCGAAACAGGGTCGGAATCTCATCCAGTTTCAACGAAGAAGGGGCTTCCTCATCCTGCTCGTCCAAGTGTGAGTGGTATAATCGATGCACGAGAAGCTCGGGCCTGGACAGATGGATACGATCGGGATACTGGCGATCGTCCTCATCGCCAACTCCAAGAGAAACGTTCTTGTTGCTGCCAAAAACAAAGAGTTCATCACCATCAATCGAGCTTCGCAATCCATGCGACGTCTTTACCATACTGTAGCAAGAATCAGCCAAGTCCTATCTGTTTCCCGAACCACCTACTGATGTAAACCATCACCTCCGCTATCAACGCTATCAGCGTCACTATCGGAATTGCTCCCATTTTCCATGTTCTTTAGAGATCTTGCGGCGATTGTTGAGTTGTAGACATCAAAAGGACTGTTTCCCTCGTGGTCTTTCGTCTTGATCAGGAGTCCGACTTTATTAACGGCGTTGAGATTATGGCTCGTCAAGTCCACCCGTTCCTTTTCCAGCAACAGTCGCGCAATCGAAACATTTCCAGCGTATAAGGATCGATGGAGGGCATTCCAACCACTCTCGGGATCTTGGACGTAGAGATCTATGGCAGGGTGTTCGATAAGAGCCTGGACAAATTCGTGGGCGTTCGGATCGGTCGATGAGGCAGCACGAAGTAGAACTGTCAATCCAGCATGGTCGCGACTGTTGACTTCTGTCCGTCCAAGATGTGTATTGCCGTCCTTCGATTTTCCAGGTGTCTGCGGATGGCCGGAAACTCGTCGTTGCTTATTCGCTGGTCGTGGGGAAGTCCCTGGAAGACCAGGGCTTACACCGAAGAGTGCACCGTTTCCTCCTATCGCAGGGCTCTTGGATAGCGACTGGGCATTATAGCTGGTTGGGGCCAGCAGACGCCGAAACCGGTCGACATCGTTTTCCCAGTAGGATTTCCACAATAAGTGACTCATGGGCAGGGGGCAAGAGAACTCTCCTGGGCGCGAAAGGCACCTCGCTGTGACGCTCGTTGGGTCACGGCCTGTTTAAAGGTGCAATTTGAAGCGCAGGAGAGCTCGAGATAGTGACAAGCCCAAGTGAAGTTGCGCAGAAGTTGAGGTTGCTGGCGCAAAGACTGCGACGGTTGCTTGTAATCGGTATAGGTTGCCACCCAGCGCGTGTTGAATCGACTAATAAGGAGAGCGTAAAGGGGCGCTGGTCGTTTTGGGTCTTCGGATGGAGGGGAAATCTTTGTTGAAAAGTGTCTTCTGTAGTGTAACAGATGCAGGAACACTTTTTTTTTAAATCAGAAGACAAAAGGAATGGGATTTGTCAGATCGGGATGGTGAAGGGGCGATGTCATTAATGACCTTGAGATTCGATACCGAGGGGCCGGCCAATTGTGCGCGTCAGCAAGTGCATTCAGCGTGGTGCCCCAAAAACGTGCCCCAATCGCAACCCTGGTTACCAGCTAGGGGAGACAGTGCGTCAAAAGAGACCCGGCAGTAGTCAAAGCCTGGTATTTGATTCTTATAAATTCTTAGCACCCATTCTCAATTAGAAGATATTTCCGTATCTCAGAGTGTTATATCTTACCAATGTTACTATTATACACCACATTTTGTACTGCTATCATAGCATTTTGTGATGATATCTTCTTATAAAAATCATAAACGTATTCCGTATTTTCTGTTACCGTTGTATCGATGGAGAACCTACCCCGCCATCCATAAACTCCCCTCCGTGAATTGCAGATTGAGGTTGAACCAATAACGGTTCTCTTTTCCAAGGTGTGCAACTCTGAAGCTCTGAAACTTGGTCTTACGCTTCACCACATGCTTTCAATTGGGGTTTCTCATTTGTTGCTTTCGAGATTTGTGGACGGCTGGATTCGGGCAAGTATCTGATTCCTGTGTCGTTGTCAAGCCATCATGAAAAATATTCGAATCCGGTGGAATGTTCTTATATTGCTCAGAGGATTTACTCTTTACAAGACCGGATCCGTGAACCTTTTGGCCTACTCGTGAACGTGGATGAACACCTACTCCGCATTAGGAGTTAGAAGGAATAGGAATAGTAGAATAAACCCTTAGTATCTGTAATACGACAGGATTTCAATAACTTGCAATGTCCTTTTCACTCCTTAGAGGATTGCAGGTTTGTTAGGCTTTCTAGGTTAATCTAAGCTTGGTGTTTCTTCAGGCCTTAATCGAGTTTATGATGATTTATCCTAGATCCTTTCATCACTCGAGATCAAGGCAAGTTACTATCTATTCATTACGGGCCAACTTCGCGGTCCACTCGGCCGACGGGATGGAGACTTCGGTCGCCCGTGCACGAGGATCAACATCGCGGGGGGAGGGGTCAAGGTCCGTGGTTTACTAGGTAATTAGCGTGTTCTCCAAATCATATGTATTCTCCTGGAAGTGTTACCTATGTAATTCAAGATCACTTGATGGCATTCCGGGTCTGGTACGGAGTATCTCAAGTTGGGTCTTTGAAGTATATGTTCCAACCGTGCCTATGATTGGCAAGCTTCCGCGAGACTTCACGTACTTTGGGATACCAGAACATGTTGGCCAACGTCTCTGAATACTTTCCTTATTGGATTTAGATCGATCATCTTGTTTATAGTGATATAATTGACATATGTACGTGGTCACTTATAAGGCCATGCCTCACTTTCATGAGATATCCACATCATAAGCGCTGCGGCTTATGAAGAAGCTTCACCTAACCTCCTCTAAAGGTTCTGTGGAGTGTTCTCCAGCAAATGTATGAAGCTCGGCAATTAACACCCTGGCTCCCATGGAGCTGCGTCTGCATTGTTGCAGACTTTTGTTACAACAGAGCCTATCATAGAGTCTGTAGTTAGGACAAGGGGTCCTCAATACTGTTGCCGATCCCTGGGGCGCAAGAAGACTTCTGACATTAAATCAAGCTACTAAAAATATTTAGTCTAAAATCCTCTAAATCTATGCTAAATTATACTAAATTATGCTAAGTTTACCTAAGGCTTTTTGTCACCTAGGATCGAGGTCCTAAGTTTTGTTGCATCCCCTTGCCGATGTCAAATCCTTCATGTTCAGGTACAAGCGGCTCAAAGGTAAAAGGTCGGGTACGGGTTCCAAGGGTTTTAAGGCTAGCGGCAGACATCGGGCATCCGGGTATTTTATTATCAGTAGTTTGACTACATTCATAACTTAGGTAGGAAACTGATGATGGTTTGGGATTATGCGTAGATATTAGTAGGCTTGAAGCTATTCGCAAGACATTAATTAACTGCCAAGAATATATCACAGACTTACCTAAAACAGCAATCACAAAAAGAGCATCGCATCGTCGGAGAAGAATCGGAGACGTTGGGGCCTCATAGATCGGTTGCTTGCCGTCTCACCGAGCATCAATGGACCCCTCCCCCGGTCTCATCTCGTTGTCGCTTGCTATAATCTCCACAATCCCACTGATACAAGGCGCTTGTTTAGAACAAAAGGTTCCGTCCATTCGGCATCGACCTAATTCTCGCCGTCTGTCACAGTGGAGGTTATTAGTGAGGTTACGGAATCTTATCACTTAACCATAGCGCGATAAGATCCATACGTCCTACAAAGACGCACCACCAAAGAAATTCCCTCCACTCCCCGGCCCGGTCTTCGCTCGGAGGTCCTCATCTTCCCTTCCGTTGACTACCTCAGCTTAGCTTTCTCTGTTTCTCGTCAACTTGCGACAACTCTCCGCTCAACCTCTTCTTTTGTTCTTCTGGTCTTCCCTCATCTTTATTCGGTCGCCTGTACAGTCGTCACAATGTCCAACCCTAACGACAAGCCCCTCCCCTTCATCTACCAGTTCGCCGCAGGTACGCCAGTCCAAGTCATTCAACTCTACCATTCTCCAGATCCAATGGCTAACGTTTGATGATTAGGCGCCATTGCTGGCGTCTCGGAGGTATGCTCACGCCAGATCGACTCGTTTGAGGGCCATTACTGATTTTGTGCTGGCTGTAGATTCTGGTGATGTATGACAGCATCTGTCGCGTGCTCGAGACATTTTGCTAACCCAGTCACAGGTACCCTCTTGACGTTGTCAAGACCCGAGTGTATGACGAACCATGCGTGCGCATTTCGAAATAATAGCCCAATTGCTGACTTGATGACCAGCCAATTGCAAACTGGTTCCGGTGCTACCGCTGAGTACAATGGCATGCTTGACTGTTTCCGCAAGATCATCAAGCAGGAGGGGTACGGTATCTGCGCTCACGATTCTGTTGCGCCCAGAACTAACGACATGCGCCAGTTTCTCACGACTCTACCGCGGTATTTCCGCCCCCATCCTCATGGAGGCTCCCAAGCGTGCGACCAAGTTCGCTGCCAACGATGAATGGGGCAAGGTTTACCGAAAGATGTTTGGCGTTGATAAGATGAACCAGCAGCTCTCCATTCTCACCGGTGCCTCTGCTGGTGCTACCGAGGCTTTCGTCGTCGTTCCCTTCGAGCTCGTCAAGATTCGTCTTCAGGACAAGGCTTCCGCTGGAAAGTACAACGGCATGGTCGATTGTGTCGTCAAGACTGTCAAGAACGAGGGTCCTCTTACTCTTTACCAGGGTCTTGAGAGTACCATGTGGCGTCATATCCTCTGGAACGCTGGTTACTTCGGCTGCATTTTCCAGGTCCGACAACTTCTCCCCAAGGCCGAGACCAAGAGGGCTCAGATCACCAACGATCTCATCTCTGGTGCCATTGGTGGTACCATCGGAACTGTTCTCAACACTCCCCTGGACGTTGTCAAGAGTCGAATTCAGAACACCCCCAAGGTCCCCGGTCAGATTCCCAAGTACAACTGGGCCTTCCCTGCCGTAGGAACCGTTTTCAAGGAGGAGGGTTTCGGTGCTCTCTACAAGGGTTTCTTGCCCAAGGTGAGTAGTCATCCCGAAAGTGGAAGAATGGTAAACTAACAAGCATTCAGGTTCTCCGTTTGGGTCCCGGAGGCGGTATCCTCCTGGTCGTTTTCACAACTGTTATGGATACCTTCCGCGGCTGGCACTACCCTACCACTGCTGAGCTCAAGAACTAAGTCGTGAAATGAGCATGGGGTTAAAAGAACACTAAAAAGAGATACCAGACCGCATTATGCAGCGATTAGATAAGTTGCGGACGACATGCATCAATTCAAGTTGTGATATTCGCATCCTTACCCTGTAGAAGTTGGTCGCACATGGTTATATAGACGTTGCAAGCCATGTTTTGGGGCAATTTGGGGGTATTTATTAGCAATTATCTGTGAGGGGAAACTATCCTCTCAATATGAGTAACGCATAGTGTCAATCTGAATACCTATTTTGCGTCTCGATTCCCGACTATGTCTCCTCCTCTCGCCCGGACCCTGAACTTAACTCCGCTGCTAAAGCATCTCAATCTCAATCTCAATCTCAATAACCTCTCCCATTTCAAAAGCAAATTATTCCCGAGATTCCGTGCTTCTTGTAGCTCACAAATAGCAAAATTTAAGCCAGGACAAACTCCTCCTCAAGATCCTCCTCCATGGCCATCATTTCAGCACCGTCGCCGTCACCATCACCATCAGGAAGGCGTGGCCGCTTGGGAAAACTTCCCAAGAATCGGAGGCCTTCATCCTCATCCTCATCGTCACCATCATTCTCGCCATCGTCATCCACGCTGATAAAGCTCAATTCTCGCTTGAAACCCGAAGAACAGCTGCTTGAGCTCGAGCGTGAGGATGGGGCCGGAGAAGAGAATGACACCCCCATACGTTCAGTGAGGTCAATGGGCGATGAACGATCTCCTGCTTGGGGGTTAAGGGCCTCATAGGGGGTAGGGCTCACAAACAAGCTACTGTCAGCGCTTGTCTCCCTCACCGGCGTTATTCCATCCTGGTTAGCGAGAGCTGGAGGAGTTGCCCTGGGAGGAGATGGCGATTCAACCTTGGTGGTGAACTCAGGTTGATGTTCCCGTGGGGGACTTCGAACGAACAGAGAGGTGGACCGGTCTCTTCCGTACTGGGGTCCATCGTCATCCTCATCATCGCTCATTAAGTCGATTATTTGCCCGTTATCTGACCACACCTCTTGCTTCTGCTCTTGTTCCGAGTCGGCATCAGACTGATCATCAGTTAATATATCAGACAATCCTGCTGCCACCTCATCGAGATCAACCGGGCTCTCACTTCGCTCAAGACCGTGTCCATCCGCAGCAAGATGACCTGCGGCGCCGTCACCACCACCACCACCGCCGCCATCATCATCGTCCGTGTCGCCCCCCATATCTTCATCAGAATCTTCATCGCCGGCATTGTCATCGGATTCATCTTCGGAATTATCAGCCTGCTCCAAAGCGGCCTGAGGCTGTGGGTACATATCAGGGGGAGGCGATAAGAGACCCATTCGCTGAGGCGGGTTAAGGATTTCTTCAAGCCACTCAGCGAGTTCGACGGAAGGTTGGATCAATAATGGAGCTAGGTACCGAAGCTGGGAAAAGTGTTCATCATTTGCAGACTTTTCCCTGCGTACGGACTCGTTGATATCACGGACAAAGGTCCAGTCACGAACTGGCATCTTTGCGTCGTTCGTGTGCCATTGGTCGTAGTCGAAGAAGGTTATCTCCCGAACTCCACGAAGGCAGTATAGATAATCAACACCCTGCAACGTGCGCAACGCGCGGAAGCGTCTGAAGTTTGGCTGAAATCTTGTCTTCTTGGCCAGGAACTCAACGATTTGGGGTGGCTCATGCTTGCGTCGCATATATGGCTCTGAGGATTCCGGTAGATGGATTGCAACTGTCTTCAGTCGACAGGCTTCGGGCAGATAGGCCAGATCATGAGTTCGGCGAGAGGTGTACTTGTCGTTCTGGTCAATTTTGTATGTGAGCTTCTGTGAGCCCATCCACAGCAGCTCGATGTGCTGCAAATGTTGGAGCTTGCATCCGATTCTGTTCGCAAAGCGACCCTACTCGCCAATAGAAGAGAAAGCGAATTTGTTTGCTCCATAGAACAGACTCCCACCTATCATATTCCATTCCTTGCAGACTAGAAGAGGAGCAAGGAGTTTCTGAGGATGGATTGATCCGAATGTGAGAGAAACTCTCGCTCGCCCAATGTGGAAACGGTGTAATAGCGATATCTTATTATTGCAGTTCCGATTTGGTGAGTCTGGCTCAAAGAATGGATCCAAGCGAGAGATAGCGTGAATAATCTCGCCATCAAATACAAGAGCGTGCTGAAGAATTTTGATAGTTATCATCAGTCGGTCTTTGGTTGGAAGAACGTTGAAGTCGAATGGACCAACATCATCTTCGTTTTGTGCGCATTGGCGTCGGTAACATGGCACCGGGGTACAGACCTCACCTTCTCCTGTGATAACCCTCTCTTCCTGTTCAGCGGTTGGGGCACACAGAATGAGGTGAGGATGTGTCTTGAGTGGCTTTGGCCTTCCGAATGCCAATGCCCAAGACATGTTCTCCTCCTGGCAGCAGAGCTGGTAGATATCTCCCCAGTTCTTGTAGTTAGGATGACGACCATGTCTGATCCAACGCGTGTAGGCCTTTGGCCACAACTATCGATTGTCAACAATTTGGAAGATAGAGGCTAGTTGTTAATGGCAAGTACTTACACGTTCAGTCTTTCGGGGCTTCGCTGAAGTACGTCGCCACCTGCGAAGATACATTTTGACATCTGGCGGCAGGCGGTTTCGCATCACCTGAGGCAGAGATGCCTCCATATCCTCAATCCGTAAACGAACAGGATCGGGAAAGTCATCTAATTCTTCTTCGGGCAAAAGACTTCTGAGAGCCTCATTTTCTTCAACGAGTCTTTCATTCTCCTGAATGTTTGCTTCATTGGCGGCGTAGAACTCTCTCACTGCTTCCTTCAGTGCTGTTACCCGGTGGTTTAGACCGGTGACCCGACCCCTGTTGACTCTCTTGCACTCTCTTAATTCGTTTCTCTTGAAGAGGAATCGGTTTCGGTAATCTGCGAATTTGCAAGCAAGCCTGTACCAAGGGGGGTGGCATGTCTCGAGACACTCGGCATTCCATTCTGGCCATTCGACACCTTCTTCTTGCAGGACCTGAAGTACATCAGCGTTGGGATTTTTGTGTCCGTGCTCCTCGTTGCCTTCTTCATCATCGTCATTGATGGGATCATCGTCAGCATCTTCGTCGTCCGAATCTTCTTCATCGTCAGAACTGTCATCACCGGAATCATCGCCACCAGGGCTTCCTCCGTTCGAAGCCCCTGGGCTGGGTTGGGTTGCCTGACTCTGATCATCGTCGTCGTTGTCATGATGGATGTCGCTATCTTCTGACCCGTCGGATTCGCTACCCGGGTCATCGGATGATGGTGGGGATGGAGGTCCTCTGTGTCCATCGTCATCGCCATCACCATTGCTGATACCATCTTCATCGTCACCGACAAACAAACTTCCTCCGACTTCGTGAGTGTGTTGGTCGTCGTCACTGCTTGCCTCTTCATTGTCGACATCCATTGGGCCACCAGGCCGATATATGATGTGGGAAATTGGCTCACCATGAGCGTCTAGCCCAAGGGAGATCTCCTCTTGGTCAGGAGCATGATTGTAATGCCCATCAATGTCTGGATGATAATTATCACCTCCTGTGAGGTCGATAATCTCGGCATCGGAGTCACTCGAGCTCCCGTCTGACATGTTAATTAGGGGTGAACTGCAGGACAGGATAAGAGAGGATATTTTATGGATGTAACTTGGGGGTAGGGGAGAAAGGGAGCTGAAGGTCGTGATGAAGAAGGAAGAGATGAATACGAGGATTGAAGGAGGAAGAGCAGCCTTTTATAGACAAAACTGCAAGGGAGGATGAATCACTATCACGGAAGCTTCAGAGGGAATGAGGAATCTTTGAAGAGGTTAGGAGAGGGAAGCCTGAGATGTTGAAGTGCGCCGTTGAAGTTACGGCGTGGCAGAAGTGAGAGTTTGAAATTGTGGATGAAGAAGAGAAGGAGATCTTGAAATTGTTAGATGAAGTTCAAGAGAGAAATGAAGAAAGAAGCGCAATAAGTAATCAAAAGGAAAATAGAAGTGAGAGGGAGTTTTGTGGTAGGGAGAGGCAGAGGTGTTGTGGTGCCGTTCAGATGATAGAGGCGGAGTTGAAAGGGGGCTAACTTGTGATCCCCCGTGTAAGTCGGCAAATTCTAAGAGACAAAAGCCAAGCTAAAGCTATACGGAACGGACGAAAAAGGGACACTCACAACGAAATCAGATACCTCGATGCAGCACATTTCATTACACTGTCTAACGTATTCGACCGACACTCGCTGATGTCAATTCAACACTTATTGCAAAATTGTAAAGCCAGGCAAACGTCCTTACTTTTCATCCAGTATGTCTTTTAGGAAGACTTATTGAATATTGTGTTATATGATTTTTAATATCAAGCGACTCGACTCAAGCTCTACAACATGTAGTCTATACAAAAGTGATATAACCTGCTCACGCCTTTCACCAAGCCATTGCATGTCACAAGCGGAACAGGCATACCCTGACAGAATGACAGACATCGATAAAAGTCCCAATGATTCTCTTACAGTACTACGTGCCTCTATTACCGTAGTCTATGCGAACAACTTCTACAGGGTAAGGAAGTAAGAATTCCCATCACAACTTGAACTGCTGCGGCACCGAAATGAGAGAAGAATGGCCGATCTTGTAGAATCTTAAACGACTTGTATTGAATCTGGAATAATTTATACAGTTTCAAAAAGTTGGTTATCTTTCCTTTTTACTTGATGCTGCAGCCTAAAGGTAACCTTATTGATTAAGTTCATTGAGACTTTAGTTTGGCCAGAGACTTTATTATTGATACTTCTGTGGCTGTTATTAGAATACCTGGATCCCATTTATTGGTTGTTACTAGGTTAAAGCTATAAAATATTTCCTTTTCTATTTTGTATGTTTTTCTATTTGTTACCAGAATTTATATAAGCATCATGATGATAATCCCAAAACCGCCCATTTCTTCTGCTACACACCAACTGCGGCTAGGGTCCTTCGGGAGCGTGACGTATTGCTTTCCTATTGAGGCCAACGGGTGTAAAAGACGCTCTGACACCCTGTGTAAGCCAAATTTCAGCCACAGTTGATCAAGGTTCTTGAAGTGTTGGAGAGTCCTTAACAGAAGAAGAAATGGGGGAATAATAGCTCAAAATAGAAAAAGAAGATTCAAAGTATATACACGCAAAGTTCTGACAACATCAACTCAAATACGCACACACAAACCCCAAGAACCCCGCAAATCTTGGCACTGCTTGTATAGGCTCATCTGAGCTGGCAAGTGAAAATGGATACGTAATCAGCTTGCAGAGCCACAATGTGCCATGCCATGTCGCCCATTAGGCCTTGGTTCCATGCTCGCCGCTCCTAATCCCCATGAGAGCGCCAATTCATTCATCATCCTGCACTCACTCTTTTCCCGCTACAGCTCTGCGAGTCGTGCAAAGAGCAGTGCAATTTTGTTCCTCTAATCGCTACTGTGCTCTCCTCCTAAACGGCAGAATCAGAATTCTCCTCAATTTTGAATTTGCCGCCTCCCAAACTTTGTCACTTCGCCTCCCTCCTCCTACTCGCTCCTCATCTTATAACGTCGTGTCCGATCGGTCTCCCCGACCTCTTGAAATCTAGACCTAATCACCCCACGATTGTGTTCTCCAACCACCCTCCATAGACGATCCTCCTCTTGATCGCCAAATTCCAGACAAACGGCGACTGATTCTTGCTTGTTCTTGGCTGAGACTTGTCGCAAAGGCTACACAATTATCAGAGCGGATATCTCGTGATCCTCGGACCTTGCTCAACCCCCTCAAACCCCTCCCTGCACTACCTCCGTGGACTCCGTCTCACTGGCGCGTGTCGGATTTGTGTCGCAGAGGTTGTTGCCTGTAAAGTTTGATCAGGCCAATCCTTTTTCCGAGCTTCATCGAATCACACCGGGAAATCCTACCTCGGCCGATCCATTGGCGCTCACAACACATCCAGTTCACCAAAGAAATTATACAGTCAACATCACAAATCGCCCATCATGTCGAAGGTAATGCGAAGTGTCAAAAATGTGACCAAGGGTTACTCTAGCGCCCAGGTCAAGGTCCGAGAAGGTCAGAACTCCCTGCGTTCTCGATTGCGTCGCTGGAACATGGCCGCTGACAGTGACATGTAGCTACCAGTAATGACCCATGGGGCCCGACCGGCACTCAAATGAGCGAGATTGCTCAAATGACATACAACACGTATGTGATACCCTACGCATTGCTCAACTACCTTGTGTACGAGGTGAAGTACTGACTTGGTATGACGCGATTAGATCCACCGAGTTCTACGAGATTATGGACATGATCGATAAGCGTCTCAACGACAAGGGAAAGAATTGGCGTCACGTACTTAAAGCCCTCAAGGTTCTGGATTATTGTCTTCACGAGGGTTCAGAACTTGTCGTTACATGGGCTCGACAGAGTATTTATATTATCAAGACTCTGCGAGAGTTCCAATATGTTGACGAAGACGGTCGCGATGTCGGACAAAATGGTCAGTATTTGTATATGTGCCGTTTAAAGCTGCCGCTAATACCCAGCCAGTCCGAGTTGCTGCCAAGGAGTTAACTTCACTCATTTTGGACGAAGAGAGACTGCGGGCCGAGCGAAGCGACCGAAGATCCTGGAAGTCGCGCGTTACTGGCCTTGAGGAATTTGCTCCTCAGCACGCTGAGCCTGTGAACCACGGAACCCGACGACAGCAGCCGAGACGACAAATGAACGAAGAGGAAGATGCTGAGTACCGTCTAGCTCTGGAGGCAAGCAAGTATCAGGAAGAGGAAGACAGGAAGAAGCGCGAAAGCCGACAGAACGGACCAGATGACGATGACGATTTGGCGAAAGCAATCAAGCTTAGTGAGGAAGAGGAAGAACGAAGGCGCAGGGAACTCGAGAACAGCAACGCTGCCTCTCTTTTCGACGACGATCCTACTCCTCAGCAGCAAACCAGCCAGCCACAGTACACTGGCTTCAATCAAGGATACCAGCAAGGAAACCCCGTTGACTTCTTTGCCAACCCTATTGAGCAGAACCAACCTCAGCCTACTGGCTACATGAACAACGCCTATACTGGATTCCAGCAGACCCAACCCACTGGTTTCCAGCCAAACTACAACGCTGCTTTCAACGGCCAGCAGACCGGCATGGGCTTCGATCCCTATGGTCAGCAGCAACAGCAAAACCAGCAAGGTTTTCAACCCCAGCCCACAGGCTTCAATCCTTACCTGCAACAACAACAGCAGCAGCCCCAGCAGCAGTCCTTCTCATCACCTGCTTCTCCTGAACCTACTCTCCAGCCTGGTAGCAACAACCCCTGGGCAACCAACAACAGCCAGCAGCAATTGCAACCAACTCCCACTGGTTCCAATAACCCCTTCGCCCAGTTCGGCCGTCCTCAATCCGCCCGACCAAACCCAATTTCGTCTCTCGGTGCGCTTCCTGAACAGAAGAGCCTCAACTCCTTTGGCAACCAACCTCAGACTCAGCCCCAGCCCCAGCCCCAGCAGCAGATCAGCTTCCCCTTGCAATCACAAAATAGCTTCCCTCAGTCGCAACCTTCATTCGCCGCTCCTCAAAAGGAGATGAACGAGCACGAGACACGACTCAACACTCTGCTTGCGAGCGGTGACGGCATGGACACCTTTGGCAACACAGGCAACCTTCGTATTCCCGCCCAGCACACAGCCCCAGGCACGTTCGTCAACAGTGCCGGTGCAGGAGTTGCTCGCATCAACGCTGAGGCTACTGGCAACAACCCCTTCCTTCGACAGCAGTTCACGGGTATGCCCACAGTCAACTATGGCGCTCAGATGCCAGCTGCGACTGGGCCTGCTGGCATGAATGGACAGACGAACAACCCCTTCGCCCATCAGCAGGCACCGCAGCAACAACAGCAGAACCACGACTTGATCCAGTTCTAAGTTCAGTTCCTAAATCGAAATGTACGCTCTTATATCTGTGACCAGTTAGTTGTGTGATGGTTTGATTGATTACCCCTGACTTTTCTTTGTTGTACGTTCATCTTCATATCCCGGCTTGAACCCGATTCCCGTTTTTTGCGCAGGCGAAGGATGGTATTCCCCTGTTCTCGGTACATTTTTTTAGGTATTGGACCATCGTCAAGTCTGATATTTGGGTGGCTTAGTTGTGATGGGAGAATGGGAAAGCTTTTGTGATGGATTCTGGGATTTTATTAGACAGCGCGCCTGGCGCATTCGAAAAAAAAAGAATTCTTAGATATTGAAATCTACCCATTGACTCCGTTGTAGCCATATTACGCCATTCCCTCTTTCTCTTTCAATGCTTAATGCGCCCAGCAGCTAACTAATGTACCCAAATCGCTTGAAAGGTCGCTGTCTGAATCATTCTTTGTCTGACAGTGTGGCTTGACTCGGCCAGCCAAGCCTCGTGTATTCGGGACAGCTCTCTGCTCGCGAGGACGATTCTGAGACAGCCGTGTGCCTCGATCTGTTGCAACTACCACCTTATCGGCTCAAGATAGAGATTCAATGTTGCAAGCCCACATATCGACCTCAAATGGCGAAGGCGTGGTTAATATGCGAACCCCAAGCGATGCCACTTGCACCGGACTCATTCGCATTCACGTCCTGGTACGGCTGGTATTGTGCCATTCTTTAAGCTTTGTTGGTTGGGCTTAACCAGCCTCCTCCATCATCTGTATGAATTCTTCCAAGTTTACACCGCCTTTGCCCTCGTGATCTAGATGCTCAATCATGCTCTGAATTTCCTCATCTGTCATGGTCCTCTCTTCCTTGATATCGGAAGCTAGCCGTCGCATGTCCTCAAAGGAAATAACACCATCACCGTCGTAATCAAACATGTTGAACACTTTTGTCGCTTCTTGTCTGGGGTCGCGGTTGGCGAGTAACTTGGCAGCGCATAACCGGAATTGGTCGAGGTAAACATAGAGGCGATTGACAGGACAGTTGTGAGGATCTTGCCATTCGGGCGGGACAGAGCCGTATGACTGTAGTTCTCTGAAGTAGTCAGGCTTGGACATATCAAAGCCTAGCGCTGCTAGCGAGTGTCTGAATTCGTAACTGTTGAGCCATCCCTTCTTCTTCATGTCCATCAAATCAAACTGGCAGAAGCAACTGTGAGCGGAGAGTTTCTCAAGGTGGCTCGGACTCAACCTACAACTTCATCAATATGTTCGCGGTCCTCCTCCGGAATCGTACTATAGTCCTCATTTGAGGACACTTGAGGAGCAACTGGCTGCCTCGACTGTGGAGGAAGTCCCGAGCCACCTAGTGAGCGCCCTTGAAAGGCAGTACGTGGCGTTGCATGAGAATTCATTGTTTTGATTTCTCAATGTGGCTGGGAGAGAGCGGCAATCGAGCAAGCGAGGCGGTGGATGCAATTGCACCGAACAGCAGGTGTAATAGCGAGATTTGAGATTAGTTATGATCGCAGAGGTTGACAATAGCAAAGGTACTTGATGCGACAGGGCGAAGATGTTGGGGGAGCGTGGCGCAAGGTTGTGTTGTTCAAAGAGCTGAAGGAGATGGATGCTTAGAGGTAAGTTAGGTTGTGTGACGCGACCTTTGACGCGGTGGTAGAAAAAATTAGTGCATCTTGTTGCAGCAAATTGGTAATGGCTACACGGGTTATGGCTACCGTCTCAACACAACAATTATATTTATATTAGTTTGAAATAGAAGTCTTGTCTCATCTATTTAAGTGATTGAAAGCTAATGAATCTCCATTCTATCTTTCGTCTCCTAGCTCAAGATATTCTGTTCTGGCTGGCAATGCTGGGTAGCTCATTGTCATTGCTGTGGATGGCTTGGGTGGGTCCGAACTTACAGCCACTGTCAGACGTAGAACAAGGTAAAAGCCATTGGATAATACCTTTGGGATCGTGATCAAAGCCTAAATTCGGGAGTATTTGTAAATTGTTACCTGTACCTAAGCTCGAGGAAGTACTTATTTGTAAACAGTCGCTTAGAAAGAACCCGCGTGAATATGTACAGATCAGCTGTTCAATATCAGGAATGATTGAGGCAGTGAAGCAAAATTACCAAGTCAAGATGTCATTTGTTTTCTAGGCTCCCAGGCGCGTGCAGAGCTGGCCAACCAAACGCGGTTTTGGCTGACATCGAGTCTGCCTTGGTACCTCTAAAGCAGGTAGATTTTGGGCCTACTGCAGGCATCGGTGACTCAAGCAACAGGTAGCGCAGGCGCAAACCCTGATTGGCTGTTTAAGCTCAAGAACCAATCAAGCTACGAAATTCTTGTCTGAGGCAGCAACGCACTGGGGCCTAGGTGCGACAGACCTTAAGCTACTAAAGCCACTGAGGTACCTCACCTTAGCTCAATCAACTTCTCTTCTCCACATGCACGCTCATACGCGTGCTCGCCCTGAAAAATCGCAGGAGCGCAGACTGACATCCACTCCTTAACAACTTCATCATCGGCGACCATCATGTCTTTCGGCGGCGGCTTCGGCGGCTTTGGCCAAAACAACAACACTTCTGGTGGCCTCTTTGGAGCCGGAAATAATAATAATAATAACAACACCACAGGCGGCTTTGGCTCAACAACCGGTACGCAAATTTTATTTCATCGCATCGCTGTCATCTACCATTGAGAGAGGAATCGAGTGTGCGAAGGTCTACCGACATCGACATACTAACAACATCTTAGGCGGCTTTGGATCAACAAATACTGCTGGCGGCTTTGGAGCTAAACCTGCATTCGGTGCTACCCCTACCAACACAGGAGGTGGCCTCTTCGGCTCCTCGACTGCCAACAACAGCACCAGCACTGGCACAGGGTTTGGAGGTTTTGGAAGCAACACAAACAACACCACATCAGCGTTCGGTAGCAACACAGGAGGTGGTATGTTTGGAGGCAACACTGCCAACAAGACTGGCTTTGGCACCGCAGCCAACACCGGCGGATCGCTCTTCGGCGGAGGCAACACCACCACCACTACCACCGCGACGACGGGCTTCGGCTCTGGATTCGGCTCTGGCACAGGATTTGGTGCCTCAAGCACCAATACCCTTGGCGGCGCTGCGGGCGACCCTCCTGGCACTGCAGTTGCGGCTTTCCAAGCATGGAGCGAAAAGGAAGCCAACAGTACCTCGACCAACTCTTACCAAAACATCCTTTTCCAAGACCCCTACAAGAAGTGGTCGGCTGACGAACTTCGACTTGCCGATTACGTTCAAGGAAGACGGCATGGCAATGCTACTGGTGGTGGTGCGTTCGGCGTGAGCTCAGGTTTTGGCGGAGGGTTTGGAACTAACACAAATACCACCGCAGCTTCAGGCTTTGGGGCGAATACGACGGCCAACACTGGTGGTGGTCTTTTCGGATCCAGCACCAACAACAACACTTCAACACCTAGCACTGGCTTTGGCTCGACTGGTTTTGGAGCAACCAACAACAACACCGCCAGCGGAGGCTTGTTTGGCAGCACTGCGAACAAACCTGCCGGAGGCCTATTCGGCAGCACCACCACGCAGACGAACCAGACTGGCGGCGGTCTTTTTGGAGGAGGAAACACCAACACTACAGGTGGCTTTGGTAGCACGAACACCACCGGAACTGGCTTCGGTCAGACGAACACGAATACCGGTGGTGGACTGTTCGGAGCCGCTCAGAACAAGCCTGCCGGTACCGGTTTCAGCTTCGGAAACACGAATACCAACACTACGGGTGGATTTGGAGCCAGCGCCACAAATAACGCGTTTGGCGCAAACAACAACACTGCAAACAGCGGTGGTGGCCTCTTTGGCGGCAACAACACTCAGGCTGCTGGCACTGGCGGTGGCCTCTTTGGACAGAACAACAACCAGACACAGCAAAACACCGGTGGTGGCCTCTTTGGCCAGAGCAACCAAACACAACAGTCGGGCGGATTGTTCGGCGGCAACAACCAACAGAAGCCCGCTGGTACTGGCTTATTCGGCAACACAAACACTGGCACAACTGGTACTAGTGGTGGCCTATTTGGCAACAATCAACAGCAGACGAACACGACTGGCTTTGGTGCCGCCAACAACAATGCTACTGGTGGTCTGTTCGGCAGCAAGCCTGCCCCAACTGGTGGCCTTTTCGGAAATAGTAGCACAGCTCAAACGAATACAGCTGGAACTGGCTTCGGCGGCGGTTTGGCCTCAAATACTCAGATGAACCAAAATACCGGCGGGCTTTTTGGTGCTGCTAATAACCAGCAGCAAAAGCCCGGTCTGTTCGGTGGCAGCACCAACAATGCTGGAAGCAGTCTCTTTGGCGGCCAAAACAACCTGAACGCTGGATCTTCCCTGTTCGGCGGCAGCACAAACCAGCAACAGCAACAGAATGGAGCTTCAATCCTGGGTAACAGCCAGTCCGTCAACGCCCCTCAGGGTCTCACTGCCAATCTCAACGACGTTTCGGCATTCGGTTCTCCTGGACTGTTTGCTGGTCTCGGTGGAAACGAAGTCCAGAACCCCGGACCCCTGGCTACTCCATTGAGTGGTGGTTCAAAGCCAAGAAGAAGCTCGATTCTGCCTATGTATAAGCTGGCTCCGGCTTCTGCTTCTCGATATGCCACTCCCCAAAAGCGAGGCTTCGGCTTTTCCTACAGTAACTACGGAACCCCCTCGGGCAGCCCCGCTAGTAGCATTTCCAGCACACCTGGAAACCTTGGTCACAGTTTGTTAGGCTCTAGCCGATCTGGAAACCTCAGTAAAAGCCTGTCGACCAACAACTTGCGCCGCAGCTTCAACACCGAAGACAGTATTCTTGCCCCCGGAGCTTTCTCTAATGGATCTCAGCCCAGGTGGTATGGAAGCACTGGCTCCAAGAAGCTTGTTATCAACAGAGACATCAGGAGTGATCTCTTTTCTACACCGCAGAAGGACAGAGCCTCAGATGCCGGAACTGGTTCCCGAAAGCTCTCTAAGCGTGTCAGCTTTGACACAAGCAACGTTGACATGGATGACAGCACACCTGTTCGCGGTGCTCTTCCTGCTGCTACCGATGTTGACAGCCCAGCCAACGACGAAACCCCCCGTCAGGCCCGCACAGCTAATGGCTCGAACGGTTCGGCCGGCTCCAAGACTCCTGAAATGGAGGAAGTTAAGGGCAGTGAGCTGGCTATCGTTCATGAGGAGGACAACACTGCCACTCCCGAGGCTTCATCTACCAGCACCGCTGACAATGTTCCCGGACAATACTGGATGTCACCTCCCTTGGAGGATCTCGAAAAGTTGAACCGTATGCAGCGCCAAAAGGTTGATGGTTTCACCGTCGGCCGTGACAACGTTGGTTATGTTTCTTTCAAGGTCCCTGTAGACATCAGCAACATTGACCTAGCTGACATCTGCGGTAACCTTATTGTGCTTGAGCCTCGATCTGCTACAGTCTACCCGATTTCAGCCAAGAAACCGCCTGTCGGCAAGGGCCTCAACGTCCCCGCCAGGATTGCTCTCGAGCAGTCATGGCCCCGTGGTAGTAAGCGTATCGCCAATGACCCTAAACGATTTAACAAGCACGTTGAGCGTCTCAAGCGAATCGAGAACACAACTTTTGAGAGTTACGACAAGGAGACTGGTGTCTGGGTCTTCTCAGTAGAGCACTTTACCACTTATGGCCTTGACGACGATGATTCCGACGACGAGGAGATGACGCAGAACGAGCCAGCCGCCCCCCCGGAGGTGGCTCTAGATGCTTCAATCAACTCCGTCAACTCCCCCATGGAAGACGACACATTCGAGTTTCGAAGACATCGAGGTCTGCCCGGTGGTTTTGACGACGAAACTCAAGCCCTAAAACCCCAGTTCTCTGGCGAGCTGTCTTTTTTAGGGGTTAGCTCCGCGGATTCCGCACCCAATGATGTCAGGTTGTCCCTCGAGGAGGAGTACGCCGATGATATGGGTGATGAATATGACGTGTCCGAGGATGAAGACATGGCGAGGTCTTCTCTCGAACCGCATCTGGCCGCGGAGCTCGACGACAACTCGTCCGAGGGTGTTCCGGAAGCCGTGAAGGCGACTCCTGGAGGCATTCTCAGAGCTAGAATGCGAGCTGTTAAGGACTCTGCTGGTCCTGTGCAGCTGGAGGTTGCTGATGGGGACGATTGGATGGAGATGTTGAGAAAGACTGTCAGCCCAGTCAAGCGAGACCGACAGCTTTTGAGAGAGCTGAATGACTCTCCCTCAAGACAGACGGGTCTACTGATCGACCTTGACAAGAGTGGGTCAGACACTTTACGGAAATCATCTCTCTGGAGGAAGAGTATTGCAAAGAACGATAGGCTGGACAATTTCGCGGCAAGCACCATTGGCATGGATAAAGGCCGCGGGTTTGCGACTAGCATCGACCTCATGAACTCATTGTTTGAGAAGCCCAAGCCAGCGCCCCAGAAACTTCGAGCCTCAGTCTCTGGCAAAGGCTTTCCCAAGGTCGGTTCCCTAGTTGTTACCTGAGTGGCCCCAGAATGTACTTCCTGGAGGTTTATGTATCTATTGACTTGTAGTATATGAATTGATGCTAAAATTGATTTTGATTAGTGGCCCTACGAGCGACAAGACAAGACAATGACTTTGGACGGTTACGAAAAGACTTTCCACGACGCTGGCCGACCTACCTGGGGTCCTGACGAGACACTTGTTGTTCCTCGACCACTGGCTTCAGAAGGCAGCCGACGATCTCTCACCCATAATACCGACCTTGTTTCTTTTCAACGTTGTTCGATTCAAACTGACAAGCAAGAGCTCCGCCTAGCCTCATTCGCAATGGAGGTTAGTTATTGAGCGTCGACCTCCAGGCATATGCTGACTCGTCACATAGCAATCCAAGCGATACCTGGGCAACCAGGATAAGCTCACTGAAATCCGAATTGTTGATGATGTTCCTTTTGCCTCCCTCAATGTTACTCACTTGCAGGATGTCTTCCACCATCAGGACATGAACGATCCCGCAAGCATGCAGGAGAAGCACGTCTGGGAGTTGGCCAGTATCCTTTTCGACTCGGTCAATGATAATAGCCAACCGGAGCACCTTCTCCGCAGGAATAAGCTGTCGCAATTCTGGTCCCTTCTTGTAGACTCGGCTTCGGCTACGACTATCGGCCTAGCAGGATCGAGCGAAGAGAAGGCTGTTGCGTGCCTAGCTGGCCACCGGATCATCGACGCTTGTAAGCACCTTCTTGACGGAAAGAATTTCCGCCTGGCCACCTTGGTGCCTCTTATTGGCACCAGTGATGCTGCCAAGAAAGACATGCGAGAACAGCTCAAGGCATGGCACGATGCAAAGATGCTGTCGGAGTTTTCAGAATCGATCCGTACCATCTACGAGCTCCTTTCGGGTAATGCATGTGTCTGCGAAGGTATGAAGGGAGTGCCTGTCGAAGACCGCCTTGACTCGTTTGTTATTTCGAAAAAGTTTGGACTCGACTGGAAGCAGGCCTTTGGTCTCCGACTGTGGTACTCGATCGCTCAGCAGGACGACCTAGCAGCTGCAGTGCACAGCTACAAGAATGACATCGACCAGGAGAAGGAGTACCTCCCGTTGCCTTGGTATATTGATCAGGGTATCAAGCCCTTGTGGGACGATGTCGACTCCGATCGCCGGCAAGATCTTCTCTGGGGTCTCTTACAGTTGTACGCTAATGACAGCACCGACCTGGAGGCTGTGTTGCGCCCTGAAAACTCGCAGCTCTCTCCACTTGACATGCGGCTGACTTGGCAACTTGGTCTTGCCCTTACATCTAGTGGCAAGGTTTCTTTCGGCCAGGATGGCGCTGAGAAGGCCGATGCCTCTACTCTTGCTTTTGCCTCTCAACTTACAAGCGCCGGTGAATGGCTCGAGGCTGTGTTCGTTTTGCTGCATCTGAGCAAGCCCCTCGCCCGCAAGATGGCTATCCAGGAACATCTTGCCCGACATGCTGGCCTCATCGGCGATGACACCTCTTCCGCTTTCCAGGTACTTACCGAAAAATTCCAAATCCCTTCGTTGTGGATCTGGGAGGCCTTGGCTCTGTACATGCGCAGCGTTAAGAAGGATGCGTACTCAGAAGTGCAATGCCTCCTGCGCGCCGGCTCTTTTGGGGAAGCTCACCGTGTTCTCGTTAAGGAGGTTGCACCGCTAGCCATTGTTGAACGCGACTACGCGGACCTCTCTGCTCTTCTCTCTCAGTTTGAAGGCCGACAAGAGGTCATCTCGGACTGGCCGCTTGGGGGAGAGATCTACAGCTTCTTCCTGCAACTCATTCAGCATCGCGCGAGGCATGAGATTGCACCGCAGGCAGTTTTGGAGAAGCTCCTTGCAGGTCTGCACGCGATGGATGAGGAAGCAGGAGATTCCGGAGTCCTGCAGTACGCTGCGGTGTCGGACATGGCAGATGAGACTGCCAAGGAGATTGTCAAAGCCAGCAAGAAGAGACAGGTATGTTTTAGCAGATGGGATGCAAGGTTGGAACAGTTACTAACTATAAATTTCAGGATACGGAGTTACGGTCTAGGATTCTCAACCTACCTTTGACACAAGATCGTCTGTTGGCTTACTCAGTGGACTTGAGCATTGACCGATACCGAGAAGTTATGTCTCACTAGGAGATGGACATGGACGTGAACAGTATAGGATTGATGCCATATTGGAGTGGTTATACGATAGTCTAGTAATGCAGGTCGAGGTACTAAAAAGGAGCAAGCGTGTCTTGAGGATGTGAGAGTAGGGCGGGCATTCATTTATGGTCTCATGAGATGGACTTGTAGAAATAGTCTAGATAGTTGCATGGAGCATTGGTAATAAGGAAACAATTGCATTTTGGGACCTTTTGTGTTGACTGTGATGTACTTATAAAGTTGTAGCTTCTATTTACTGTGGCAGACCTAGATTTATACGCGGGGTTAGTGGATCGTCAACCTCATTGGAAGTTTTGGCCACTGCAAAGCTGATGGTGAATTCAAATCATTTACTTTCATTCCTTCTTGCACCACGTATTTGTAGACTTTGTCATGTCTAAGCCAAAGAATTGGCCAGATGGCTTCCCGCATCTCAAGGCACCTCTTCATGACAAGAGTCTAACTCCAAGACACATACAAGGGCTTAAAAACAAACCCTCTGCTTCAAGTGGCATTCCCATCATCCCATCGACGGCGACAACTACACCGTGTAATCTGGTCAAAATCCAGCCTATTTCTGATCCATCACACCCAGCAAACGGTCAAAGTGGTCTCTTTGCAGCCCAGAATCTTGCGCCTGGTAGCTTCATCCTCGCGTATCTTGGCCGAGTGCACTCAGGCTCGGCATCCTCAACAGAGAGCGACTACGACTTATGGCTAGATCGAGAGCTTGACGCAGCTGTTGATGCAGCAAATGAAGGAAACGAAGGACGCTTTGTGAACGACTTTAGAGGCGTGGGGGAGAGAGCGAATGCAGAGTTTAGGACTGTTTGGTGCGAGCGATGGGGAGAGCTTTGCGTGGGAGTTTGGGTGCTGGGAGGTGGGAAGAAGAAGAAGGGAGTAGGGATTAAGAAGGGAGAGGAGATTCTTGTCAGTTACGGCAAAGGATTTTGGGGAGAGAGGAAAGCGGAGGAATATGAGTATGGTTATGGGTATGAGGGAGACAATGGAGAAGGAGTCAGATCATCATCATGATGTGCACTTGGAGATGGAGATAGTTTCACTTATTGTGTTTTGGCGATTTATTACCAGAATCTTATTCAATTTCCATAATACAACAATAAGAAGATTCATTGGATCCTTACTTGATTGTTCTTGACCTTGTCCAAGTCCTCTTTACCCTCAACTGTCGGTTCGATAACTACCAGTTTACAACTTGGAAGACCAATCGTTAACCTCCATATCTTCTTCATTTGAGAGGAAGGTAAGGAGGGTATTTTTCATCAGAGAGTGGCTGGCCATGAGTATACATAGTAAAGTCAAAACTTGGACGCCATAGGCAATAATCAAAAGGTCTACAGAACCGACTATCTTGTCCAGCAACATGATCTTGGCAGTCGCTAGAATGAAGGTGCCGATGCAGCCGAACACAGACAGAATGAGTAAGATGAAACGGATCTGAGCTTTTCTGTAGCACTTGTACATGTTCAGGCCTAAAGACAGTATCAGTCGGTAGTAGAGCGTTGAGGAGAAGCAGAATTGTTATTTACCAAGTCCATTGTCGTCCCCAGGAGGAGGCATGCACGCCCTGACTTTTGGGAGACTCTTGACCACAATGAATATGGTTGCGATGGATAGAATGAGACCGACAATGGCGACCCCAGCGAAGGTGACTGTAACGTGAGATGAGGTTAGATTGAATTGAGACGGTGCTCGACAAGGGTTGAGAACATACTCATTACATAAGAGTATTTATGGTTTAGAATACTCTGGATATGTTCTCTGAGTGCTGCTGTTTGTGTTGCAGTTGCAGTTGCAGTTACATTTGGTCTAGATGCTGCTCTGTATGCTGCCTTGAGCGCTGCTCTGGCTGTTTCTCTGGCCATTTTTGGGAAGCCAAAGGCAGAGTCAGGCTCCATAAGGTCACCGGCATCTATCAAACCGTTGAAGTTGTCATCTCCAGACATGATGGTGATGATAGACTTGAGTGTGATGATTTCAGTATGGGGTATAAAAGGAAGAAGAAATAACAGAAGAACACGAAGGGGAACAAGGAGGGGAGCAAGGAGGGGAGCAAGGAGGGGAACAAGATATTTATTCTCTTCAGCTTGAAGTTTAATTACAAGGTCAGGCGTGCGTGTTGCACGCATGAGTTGTACACCAATCAAGCAGATACTCAAATATTCCGAGGGCCTTTTTCTGCGTGTTCTTATGGGCTTGTCGTGAAGTCCAAGTATAAATGAAAAATTCTATCTCTGCTGGAGCAAATAGAAACTCATTCTCGTTGCTCGTCGGAGTATAATATCATAACGTGCCAAAGTTTAGACTCTTCGAGTTGATTCTATCACTGAACTTTTAGTTCTGGTTAAACTTTGGAGATGAATACTTTTCAATGATAATCAGGTACACGAAACTTGCATGAGTTTCTTCGCATCTTGTTTTTTGAGTTTCAAGAGACTCCATATCGAGTATCGCATTATGCGAATGCAGCCAAAGAGAAAGACGATTTACACTCTGTTCTTAAAATACAAATGCCTTTATAGCTACTTAGATACTACCAGTAGAGCGATGAGGAGGGCCATAACGAAAAGATGACTTCCATATCATTCTACTTCTGAGAATAAATGAAGTATACACACTATCTTGGTATGAAAGTCCTCACCGTATTCACAATGATCTTGTCAAGCAAGGTTAGACACGGTCCCTTGGGCCTACTTCGCTGAGTTTATTGTCACCGCCTGACACTTGAAGACGTGTCCTGCTCTGATACGAGTCTTTTGATGAGTCGAAGGTAATTCACTGATAGTCTCTCTTCCATTGGTAAGACCTCTGACGATTGGTAGAGAGCGTCTTCGCGCACAAACTATAAACATGAGAGGCCAATAGACTTTTGGTCTGTATGTGCAGCTGTATCGATGCATTTTCTTGTGTGAGGTTTATGATAAAATCAAATAAATGTGTTCAATATGAGGATCCTTTTCTCTTGTGCTGTCGTCAAAATTCTTTTTTCCCTTCTGTCAAACATCTCAACACTACAGCTCAATATTTACTGCCAGTCGCCAACATGTCTGCAACGGGAGACAAACAACGTCTTGCCATGTGTTAGTACTTTGAACTGGGTGGTAATTGGTAATTTTTAACTTGTACTGACTCTTCTACTTCTAGGTTATGGCTATGTTTTAGTAGCCATGGCTCAGTTATCCCTGGTCATCGTCGCATCTGTCCTCCACAAGGACGTGACGCCATGTACGAAAGAAATACTCATTGATATACCGAATAGTTGGACTTGTATGACTGACTCTTTCGTCTCAGATACAACAGCCGCGTATAAGAGCTACCAAAGAGCAACACGTATCACCAGCGGAATGGCCTTTCTCCTCATGGCAGTCCAAATCTACCTCTCCTTCATCATCACCCTCCTCAACGGCCCCAAGGTTGTTATTGTGTGGTTTCTTATGGCCCAACTAGTATCTACGGTGTACTTTTGCTATATCCCCTTCAAGTACCTTAAGGGTGTCGCACCGCCCCTGGAAGATGAATGGCTCCTGAATGATCAAGATGACTTTGAGCTGAAGCTTCTCTCGGACAATATGGATCCGTCATCCCTGAATGGACGAAGCAGGGTTGCAGACTATAAAACGATGGGATTTGCATGGTTGTCTGGACCTGGGGCTGCTTGTCCTGTGTAAGACGTTGTCACTGGACTGAGAATGTAGATCAAGGTCTTTCAACGGGCTCCAAAGTGAGCTTGATTATCATTAGCGAGATAGATGTCCAGGTTACCTGGAAGACGGCGTATACTATGTAACCTTGACTTTGATAGGTAGAGCTCTGAGTGTCTACTAGGTACATATTTACAACGCAAAAGTCACCGACTGATATATACGAACTAATGTCACTACCATATGCTTCTATGTAGCTCTTCAGTAATTTACGTATATTTATAAACCCAGCGTTTTCTTAGTGTGAGTCTGCTCCTCCACTTACATCTTCACCGTCGCATCGCCATTCGTGGGGGTTTCCTAATTGGGAAAGCGGCGCGAGGAACCTTGTATAGTTGAAGTTGAGCTGACGATCACGACTAAAAGATCAAGCAAGATACGGCTGACGCTCGCGCTCTCCAAAGGCCGAATATACTTACAGAACGTGTATAAATAAGACTGCTGTTCTCTTTCAATCTTTCTTACATCTCAATCATCTGTTCAATCCACATCTTCATCTTCCCATATCCATCCATATATTCTTCACTTACACGGAATACACATACCAAGCATTACCTCTATAATCAACCATGACCTCTCAAACCTCAAACTCTTCTCCTCGTCTTGTACGAACCACACACAATGAAGATGGAACCTCCATTTTCGTCCCCGATACAAACGTCACACCCTTTCAACCTTTTGGCCCTCAAGGCAGTAGCTTCAACATCTTCGACGTTCGTCAAAGCGTCCCCATCAACAACACAGACTCTGTCCCATCGTTTGAGAGCTCTCTCCCGAGATGTCCTCCTAAAGGCTCTATCTTCTGCATGACCCAGATCCAGCCCGGTGGCAAAGCACCTATGCACCGTACCCAAAGCCTCGACTATGCTGTAGTCCTTTCGGGTGAGATCGTGCTGGGTCTCGACGGTGGAGAGGAAAAGACTGTTAAGCAAGGAGAGGTCATTGTCCAACAGGGTGTGAATCACAGCTGGGAGAATAAGGGTGACGTTACGTGCCAGATCATTTTTGTCATGATTGGTGCTGAAACTATCACTCTTGAGGATGGAACGGAATTGGAGGAGACTGTTCTGATGATATAAGGGGGGGACTATCGTGATTTTGGTGTGTTTATATGATTAGATCTCGGATACAACACCCAAGCTTGACTTGATGCCCGTGCACTCTCGGATCCTGTCAAACACTCTCTGTGCATCCTCTTTCTGTGAACCCCCAGTTACGGCGCTCCGGCTTTTGATGATCTTTATCGGCCAAAGCAAAAGGTATGCGCCTACGGCCTGCCAACGAGCCGTCTTTGACTCCGAGTGCCATCGACCAAGGTGATCGATATCGCCAAACGATTGAGGAACAGTTGCCAGGATCTCACTAGCCAAAAGCTGGATAGTATTGATTGATTCCGTGATCCGAGTTGTAACTCTAGAGTCTGATGGTAGTGCAGTATTGACCTTTTCCAAGCAAGCTACCAGTTTCTGGTGAAGAATGATGCGTGCAGTACGGTGATAATTCCACTCATAGGCCATCCATAGATCTGGATGAATCTGAATAGACTCTGGCAACCAAAACTTGGACTCTCCGTTATCGAGTATTTCCTCACGAGTTTTAGTCTGAAAAATCCATTCTGGTTTCTTTCGCCAATTAGTGGCCTCTTGATCAAGGCGAAGCATCTCATCGACTAAGTCTAACAACTTGTGTGCCTCAATGTCTCCAGCATCGATAGAACTCAGTAACTGGTTGGCTTGTTGACACATTTGGTTGATTGCTAGACCGTCCTTCTCTAGCTTTACCGAAGCCATATTGTCGTTCAACGCCTCAAGCCAATCTTGCGATTCGGGTAGTGGGTTTAATTGCTTAGCTAGGTGTTGCTTTTGCTTCAGAATGTTAGTTCAGTATTTTTATTGAAAGAGAATCAGGCTTGCTTACCAGTCTATGGTGAGCTAGACGGAACAGGCCCCAGCCACGAGGGTCATGGAATTGCTCATGGCCACGCAGTCGCAATATATGTGCCATGCCTTGGGCGTGCGCACCAGTCATTAGCGAATCAGGCATAAAGAGTGTCTGTAAGAGTATAAGCTTGGTAGATTGAGTGTAGTTGTGCAGTGTAATAACCTCAAATATATCCAGCATAACCACTGTCATCAAATCGTAATCATCAGGTGTTTTGTTCTTTCCCGTCAAAGATTGTCCAAGAGCACCAAGAGCATGACCATAGCACTCGAGCGACCTCTTGACTAATTCCTCTGAGCTTTGTTCACGAGAAAGGTCTGCGAAAGCACATGCTTGAACAGCAAATCTCAATGCGTAACGGCCCTCAATGTTGACATCTTTGAACAAACAAGGGAGATGCTCGAGAAAGCCCGGGGAGGATGACTCGTTACAAGGAAGTAACACATATTTATCCATAAACATGTTCGCTATTTGGTCATCCTTGGAAATGGACTTTGCTTTGGCTTGGTCTTTTAACCACGAAAATGTTGGTGGAAGATTGATAGAAGGAGTTGAAGACGACGAGCTTTCGGAGGCACGTTCAGCAGATCTACTTCTTGTGCGAGTATCCCGAGGAGATTCGGAGTTGATAGACCGAGAAGAGTTGGAAGGAGTACAAGTTTGACTTTTGAGGACAACTTTTGCAGTTTCGTGTTGGAACATGAGATCGACTTCATCTCGATACCCTACACATAGCTCATTGCGAGCGACGCAACGTTGACATGAAGGGCGGCTGCGGTCGCACTATGATAATCAGGTTAACTCTCACTGAAGGAATTAATACACTTATCAAATACCTTGACTCGTCGTTGGCGGCAGCGAAGACAGCCTCTACTTCGGTGTGACATTGCTGTTGGTATTGCTTACATGGAGTTGAAAGGTCCAAGTTACCCCACGACACTAGCCAGCTTGAGTCTCTATATGAGCCAGGGCCATCAAATAATCATAACGTCATGAACAAGAGACGAGATAAAAACAAATCTCCAAAGTATGATAGTGCATTAGCTGATCGGAAGGCATCGGACTACCGACATGAGCCCGAGACATACGTCGACTTACAGCAAATGGAGCGTTAGTCTTCACTCTCGAGTCGAAGAAAGAACATATCACCAGAAATGCTGTCTCCTAAGAATTAATACATTTTCTAAACACCTGTTCAGGGTTATTGAATGAGAAGTTCGCCTTGAGACAAAGGCATGTTCGGCAACCTATCATTTGTTCATAAACACCATGTCGAACAATAGATCTCAGTCTTCTACCGTCCAACTGAACAACAAGACACTTGCCTGTAGCTCTAAAAAGCAGGCCTCGAAAGATGAAACAGCCCTTCAACTATATAATCGTAGCCTGTCTTCGACATAATGACAATCTCAACAACTAAACAGCTATCAAATCACCTGCACTTTTGCTACTTCAGCTTTAATAACCGGCTTTAATCACTAACATTCCCCAAGATACACATACAAGAAACCCATCAAAATGCCTTCATTCAACGGTCATCGCATTCGAAAGTCCTATCCTCGTAGCAGAGGGCTTATCCGCGACAGAGACTTCCAACAGTCTCTGAATATCAACACCAGCCACCGCATTAATAAATTCAAGACAAATATCTTTGCTCACACGCATTTCTCACCAACCGAACCCAACCGACCGACCAGGAAACAGGAAGAGACATGGCTTCACGTTGAGCAGAAAGACTCTGTGTCTTTCCTCATGTCATCTCTTCACTCTGCGGCTGACGATTGGGAGTGTAAGGACTGTAGCTGGCAGCTTCGTAACCTGGCAGCCAAGTTCTACACTCAATTCCACTCAAACAACAAGGGGCTACCTACTTCCTATCCTGTTGAACTGATTACTCCAGAACCTGTATCTTATCGACATCGACATCGTCGTCGTCGAGACTCAGACGCCATGTCAACACGCCCTGCTTCTTCTGCAAGAAGCACTGTTTCTTCTAACCTTGGAAGCGATGTTGCCCATCTCAGACGCCGTACGCTGACAAAAGACGTTGGACAGGACGGCCAATCCTTCTACGGAGTCCATCAGGCTCATCTTGACCTCAGCCTCGGAGAGACTGTAAGCGTTCACATGCGTCCAACCGACCAGAGGCGCAAGCTCAACGAACTCAAGCCTGGAACCATCATCTCGGCTCCTTTCCATAGCCAGAACCGCGACGACAAAGTGTCCACAACAAATTATCACACAGCAGTCTCTGGCTTCGGCCCCATCTACTCCAAGTACCGCAAGATGATCACCATCGAGATTTGGGGAGATCATGCCGTTTGCCTGCCCATTTACAGTTACAACGGCAAAGGTCTTGAGAACCGTGGAGGCATGGCGGACGAGTACATGGATATTCGTGATATCGATGACGAGGAGCCTGAAGACGGCGATACCCAACACAAACCGCTCATGGCTATCCGCAGTGAAGGGTGGCATGGTAAGAACACCTTCATCTGTGGCAGGTCACTTGTCAAACTAACTGAGAAAACCACTCACCGCGCGTTCGAAAAGTGCTCGATCGAAGGATCTCTTAAAAATTCAGATTTCCAGCGTATGTATAAAGCATATCTTGGGCTTCTTCAGTCCAAGGCGCTGGACGTCTTTGGCAAACCTGTCGAGGCTACCATTATACCAAAGAAAACACAAAACTAACAATAGCTATGTCACACACTTCTCTCCCTCAGCATTCATAGACACTCGCTAATATAAATTCCTTTGTTAAAGATCCTATTCCTATTCTTGTTCCTGTTCCTGTTCCTCATGCCTTTAACCTCCAAGAAGCATGAAGATTCCACTCCATGACCTGTCTTGTCTAGTATTCAATAACAATGCGCTTGCTACAAACAACGACCCCTATCTCTGGCGAGATCAAGCCAATAAAGCAACCCACGCCGATCCCACCAAGGTATATAGTACATCCGTAACCCCAACCCTTCCTGTAATCGACTGCTTTCAATAAAATTAGATATCCTCTCCCTCAGCATCCACGTCCTCTCCTTTAGTAACCTCTTCCGTTGATCCCGATCCCACATTATTTGCAGTAATTCCATTGACTTTGGCACCATTAGTCTTCGTCGAGACAACGACCGAGTCTTCTGCTGCTGAGTCTTGAACTGCCACCTCCTGTTCTGGGTCCTTGCCTCCCGTGACAGCTTGCAATTTGGCTTGTCGATCGACCCAGCCGGGCGGTAGGCCAGGGCCGCTGGTAGCGTTACCGTAATCAGATTTCTTTGTTCCTTTTGGCCATCTACCTGGTCCACGACCGGTCCCTCCAGTCTTTTTCTTTGAACTCTTGGGTCTAGACGAGGATGTCCGATGGCTGTTGCTGGGACGCTTCGGTCTGGGAGCACTACTGGCCGGACGAGGGGCAGTCGGCCTACTAAGACTTGGTCGAGCTCTTTCTCGTCGACCACCAGGTACGGCAGGAAAGACTTCAAAGCGGGTGGGCGGGATGTTCTGATATGGTAGTAACCAAGCCGGGGGGGCTGCGGCTTTTGAATCTTCCATTTCGACGTCCTTGTCTTTCTCTTGACCGGGTGCCACATCTTCAATAGACTGGACTGGTGCTGGCTCCGCACTGGGGTTCTCGACTGGAGACTCCTGGGGTTGTTCTCCATTAATGTTCATTGGAGCATCGCCATCTGTATCTGCGACTGGTTCAGGAGCAGACGCATCATCCTTCTCCCCATTGACCATTGGCTGATGATCCTCGGTGGCAGCCATACCATGGCCCTCGTCAATCTTGGCCTCGTCGTCTTCCCTTGGTGCGATGGTATTGATCGGTGGGCCGAGTTCAAAGTTGACGGCATTGGTTCGACCCATCACATATGGAGTCCAAACGAGAGCTTCGGATTTTAACTGAACGTAACCCTTGGCTTCCCACTTGCCCACGTATTCTCGACAGTAATCTAAATCGACTCTGAAGGCATACATCTTGGTCTGCGGATCTCTAACAAGGGCCCTAAGACCTTCCAATGCAGAAATGACATCGTCCGGGGTCATGCCGGTATCGGCGGATATCCGTTTTATGCTGAGTCCTTCTGTTGCGTGCTTCTCATTCTCCATCACCTTCAAAAAGTATCGGCACAGAACCAGTCGCCAATAATTGCGATATGAGACCAGGCCCATATCAGAGAGGGGCTTCTCGGGCGAACCCGTCTTCTCCTCCACTTTGGTGAGTAAGTACGAAAAGTCAATAAGCAAGTTGCCATAGCCTTTTCGTTGGTGTATTGGTAATGTCAGAATACATGAGACATTGTTCTGGCTGCTAGCTCTCTTTTCTTTGGAAAAATATCCCACAAAGTGGTAACCCGTCTCGTTGTATTCGCATAAAACATAGAAAAGGAAGGGTTCAACGTCGTAATACAAAGTTTTCGAACCCAGGAACAGCTTGGCGAGAAGGCACAGATTCTGGCAGTAGACCGGATTCTTGCGACCGTCAACTTCGAAAACCGAGACTGATCCATGACGATAGATCTCGTCTCCCGGTGGATGCTTGGCTGGGCATTTGAGTTTGTGCCTCCAAGCAACGTAGTCAGAGTTCATGTACTTCAGACAGAACTCGCAAATGTACAGCACGCGATTTATGCTGTATTCGGCAGGATACGGCGCAGCATACCAAGTATCGATTTCCCAACCGCCAAAATCGATGCATTCGATCTCACTGCCGTTGTTGCCGGCCTTTTTCGACTTTCGAACAGGGGGATTTGGGTCTTCTTGTATGGCCTGCAGAAGACGCGCTCTCCAATCATCCTCGGCTTTCTTAAGAGTAGAGGTGAACTTGTTTCGATCATCTTCATCAGGGAAAGTCTTGGATGTGTCGGCCTCGGCTTCGGTCAATATGCCGCCGTAAGGCTTCCCTTTCATCTCATCGGCCTCGTGATCATAAAATGAATAGAATGGCTGTGAGTAGTTGTCCGATGTGAAAGGTGTGGGAAGGTTTGATATAGCTGCAGCAGTAAGGTTGGCTCTGGCAGCTGGAGCTGGAGTCGCAGCTAGGGCTGGTCGTTGAGGGGTCGGGCGCGTGGCACTGCCTGGCTGCCTTCTCTTTTCTCGCTTTTTGCGAGATAAGATTTCTTTAAGGTTGCCAGGCTTGACATGAAGTTTAAGTATAAGTGAGGTACGAGTACGTTTCTCTACTGAGACGGGTGGGGGTCGTGGAACCTTGAGACGCACAGTTCTGGGAGGGTGGTGTCGCCCTGGTTCAGCGCTTCCATTTCGTGCTGTGCTCTCTGACCCTGTGTCTTGGGACTGGTTTCGTCGTCGTTTCCTCAGAGAAAGCCCGTTTCCGTCATCTTCCAATGACGAAGATTTGCGTTTTCTCAAGCTGCGAGGAGCGTCAATTGGCTCCTCATCAAGCTCACTGTCATTGTCGCTCTGGGAGCTGGCGTCTTCGTTATCGTTCACGTGCTGACCAGACTCATGCTCCCCTGGTACCTCTGGGACATCGGACTGCTGGGAGTGAATGTCGGCATTGTGATCAACATCGTGATCCTCCATCTCCTCATCTTCACTCCCCACGTCGGATTCTTTGCTGAAGCATTCAGGGCATTTCCAAATGTCGGGCGCTGGGATTGTCAGCATCTGCCAAACCGTGCTTACGCATTGAAACTTACTATTATCTGCACTCATTGCAGCCACATCGCGCGCGCATTGTTGGTGAGCTGTACTTGATAAGTTTCCAAAAAGCATACTGATGTGGTAGGTAAACTTACCATTACTACCACAACGCACACAGGCCAAATAAACCTCAAACTCCTCGCTGGGGTCTTCGTCTTCGTTAAGGCCGCAGAAGATGCAGTTGCTTGAGGCGGCCGTCTCTTCATCTTCATGATCTTCCTCGGCCTCTGCAGCATCTTCCCACGCAGCCTCCTCGTCTGACTCTTCGTCGTTTGCGCTTGGTGATTCGGATTTATCGCTTTCACTGCCATCGTCGTCGTCGCTTCTTGTCCCTGGTTGAAACTTGACGGCACCAACGCCTTCGTCTTCTTCATAGTCTTCTCCTTCAGCATCGACATCTTCCTCCTCCTCAGCATCAATGTCGTCTCCTTCATGTTCCTCATCTCCTTCAGCGTTTTCATTATCTTCCTCATCGCCGTCTTGCGGAGGTCCAACACTGTCGTGAGAAGATGTCTGTGGAGCTGCCATATAGTCGTTGTCCTCCTCTCCGGATGCGTCTACATCCTCGCCAGATGCATCGTGGTCGCCGAACTCGGCATCGCCATTTCCTGCTGGAGCTTGATTCGTACCAGAGCTTCCTTTGCCTCCGTTTGACCTAGATGCGATTATTGTTGTTTCGCCTCCTGTTTCGCCTGCCGTCTCATATTCAGCATCCTCGTCGGAAACCATGACGCTGTGTGGAAGCTCTTCAGCCATAGTTTGTGCACCTGTCATGGTTACCCCCGCGTCCCAAAAGAAAATATCCTGAAACGAGAGCCTCGAGTTTGCATATCGGTCGCTTTCGGTAGGTTGCGAAGGGTTTCTCGCAGGTTGGTCACGTCTGCTTCATCGCGGTACGCGGGCTTGCATCTAGGGACGGCCGGTAGCGAATGCGCGGTACTGGTTGCTTAAAAGAAAATTCGGGCGTGTATTGACCCGCCCAATTTAATTTGAACCACGCGTTCGTAGAGAGTGTAAAGATCGTAGAGATGCGATAGGAAAGCCACTGAATCACGTCGCGTCAACTTGTGTGATATCAAACAGCAGTCGCGGGAGCTAGTTGCCACAGTGCGTGCGACAGCTACTTAGGAAGCCCTTCCAGGGGAGGGAGAAAAAGTTCGGAATAGTAAAAGCCAAGGTACTTATCGGCGGATTATTGAAGAACAGACAGTTTTGGTATAGTATGCAGGTATAAAAGAAATGAATCTGGTGACGGGTTTGCTTCAATTTGTTTTTTAAATTTCTTGAGAGCATCAAATCATTATCAATCAAGAGCCTGGAGTCTACTCCTCCTTTTCTTCCATTCTCTTACTACGCTTCTACTGCTAGCTTGGTAGCACACTGTGCGTTAGCTCCCCTCAGTTACTGTACCACGACGCAGGGATAGTTATGGAGCTTCTGGCCTCAGGCACCGAAATCTGCATCACCAATCGCTGAGTCGTCAATGGCTCGGTTCGACGTGAGCTTCAATCCAAGCCCGTTTACTCGGTAGACTCACGACCACCGCGACGAACCCAGAAGACAGGTCAGGCCTGGTCAATTCGAACTCTCGTTCTCCGATACATACGCCGAATACCTTGGAGTCTGCTCAGGCAGCGCCGCAGTCACGATGCCCGTCCCTTTTGAGGCTCTTCTTCCCTATGCCATCATGATTGGTGTATGTCACCGTCCGGTCTCGCTGTCGCACGATACGGAAGCTCATTGATGATTGATAGATGTTCGGTATCTCTGGTACTGGTCTTGCCGTCATTAAGACCTGGCAGAACGAGGGCAAGCGACCTCGTTACTCCGTGGATCAATGGGATAGAGTAAGTTGTGGGCATTTCAACAGTTTCTCCAATACTAATTGGTTCATAGCAAAGTACGATATATCCAGCCGGACGATAACTCGAGGGTACTAACGAATTGATTAGTGATGGACCGTGACCGCCGACTTACGGGAACTCTACGAGGACAAACAGACAAACCAGAAGCGCCTTTAGGCTTCGAGCTGAACAACCCTTGGAAGGTTTATTTTCCAACTCAACCTGAGTGATTCAAGCATTAATTCGATCAAACAGTTGGAGACACGCTTTTCTTAAACAGCAATATAAAACCGAGGGCAAATAACCAGAGATGAGAGCCCAAAACTGCAATTATAAAAACACATATTTGGGGTACTAGTAGCAAGGCATTGAAGCCTATGAGACGGATGGACAGTGGCTAAGAGAAAGAATAAAACAATTTCAAATAAAGTACTTTGTTCGAGTCATAGTGCGATGGAACGATAGAAATATTGGGCTTGACAGCAGGGGTATCCATTATATCGCTATCTCTGCTCTATTCTTATTCAGACCGTCCAACAACGTACAAGCCTGGCACATGGTCTGACTTGACATGTAACCACACTTGACACATTTCCCTAGGTTCTGCTTCGGTGCAGGTGTCTCCTTTTGCTTCTTTGTCCTTATTGGCAAGGGAACTGCGTCGTCCTTGGGTGTTCCATTGGATGTGATCTCTGTCTCGAGAGCTGCAGACACGTGCTTTTTCTTCAGGCTGGCCTCAACCTGGGCCATCTCGTTACCAGAAGTCCGTCCGTTGGCTGAGCCGCAACCTCCAAGTCCCTCGCCTTCGTCGCAGCCACACGCAGCTTGGCCCTTGTCTGGTGTAAGTCGAGCCATGTCCTCTCCACTTCGTACAATGTCGAGAATTGCACTTGGCCGCACTTTCTCCAGATTCTTGATAAGTCCACGTGCTGTTCCTCTGAAAGCTTCGGGGCTGTAGATACACTCTGTGCTGAAATAGTCCAGCTTCTTGTGATGTGCGTAAAGTACGATCTCCTTCTCATATGCATACTTGAGAGGCTTGCTTCTCTTGACCTCACTGCTTGCGTTTCCGGTAACAATACTGGTACTTCGAGATAACCGTGGCATATCGCCTCGTAATAAATTCATGAGAACGGTTTCGGCAACATCGTCGGCGTTGTGACCAGTGATGACATGCTGAATGGCCAGTTTCTTGGCTCCTCGGTCCAGCGCCTGTCGTCTGAAAACGCCACAATACGTGCAGTTTCCCTTCTTTCCGATAGTCTCGACAACTTGGTCCATGGTCCATCCGTACAATTCGTCGTAACCAACAATTTCTAGGGGCATGTCGTATTGAATAGCATTTCGCTTGACTGTCTCTAAGGAATCGTCCCGATATCCCTTGATGCCCTCGTCGACACTCAAAAGTACTAGGTCGAGTCCATAGTTGTGTCGTTCGTTCAAGGTTTTCATTACAGATGCCAGCACTGTTGAATCCTTGCCACCTGAAGCACCAATAGCAACTCTTTCACCCCGAAAGAAGAGGCCTGATGATGTGATTGTGTGATGGATTTCATCCTCGAACACTCTGATGAAGCAGTCTCGGCATAGCTTATGATGGTTCTTGGGTCGCTTTACAACAGCTCGGTTGTTCTGACACCGAACGCAGGGTGTAGGTGCCATTTTGCTGTTGGTGGAGTTTGAAAGTATCAACTGAGTCTCAACTGGTTGAGTCTTTGTGAGTGCTTATACGGACGGAGTGAGTGGACGACTTGTCCAAGTGCAGAGAGGTTTTATGTCGAGAGATTTCAGTTGCTTTGTTGGAGAAGACTTTTCAAACTAACTTCAGCTTTACAGTTTCTAGCTTTTTTCTCTCTCCTTCTTGAGATATTGCCTTCCAATCAATGACTCCAGCCGTGAGCATGTTTGCCTGACTCTAAGAGTCACAGTCACGTGCGCTACATTAGTCGAAAAGATCAGATCCAGCCCCTCGCTTTGTCCTTGTCAGGTTTCTTCCAGCCAGTGGAGTTAATGTGGGTCCAGAAACTGGAAGCCCTAATTATCTTCCACCGAAAGAAAAGGCTCGTTTTTCTTCTTGACTTTGTTCTCCATCCACCATCGTGTCCTGGACTTTTGCTCTTCAACCCACGAGCAACTACTAACCCCAACTATTCAAGATGGTGAGTGAATGAAGCAATCGACTCGACTCTAATGGCCACAGTTTTGTGAGTCAAATGCGCTTTATTGTGCAGTTGAGCCACAGCGTCGTCCACTTTGTGGGCGACATATGCTGTTGGTATTCCGCCAGTATTCGAACACCGTAACAGGTATCGAGCTGGTGAAGACTTGGCTGGAGATGCGGCGTGTGCAGAAATGTCACGACCTATTCTCGTTAGAGTTCAGAGAAGACCTTTTTTTGGCTGGAATGCCTTGCTGATGTCTTCTTTTCTCAATGACAGCCTCCCAAGTCCGGCAAGAAGGTCGCTCCCGCCCCTTTCCCTCAGGGTAAGGCTGGCAAGAAGGCCGCCAAGGTTAGTAATTCTCTTGTCTCTCTTCTGGTGGGAAGATCGCTGACATCCATAGAACCCTCTTCTCGAGAAGCGACCCCGTAACTTCGGCATCGGCCAGGACATCCAGCCCAAGCGAAATGTCTCTCGCATGGTCAAGTGGCCCGAGTATGTCCGCCTCCAGCGACAGAAGAAGATCCTTCAGATGCGCCTGAAGGTTCCCCCGGCTCTCGCTCAGTTCCAGCACGTCCTCGACCGCAACACTGCTGCCCAGGCCTTCAAGCTCCTCAACAAGTACCGACCTGAGACCAAGGCCGAGAAGAAGGAGCGTCTCCTCCAGGAGGCTACCGCCGTCAAGGAGGGTAAGAAGAAGGAGGATGTTTCCAAGAAGCCCTACACTGTCAAGTACGGTCTCAACCACGTTGTTGGCCTGATCGAGAACAAGAAGGCTTCCCTCGTCCTCATCCCCAACGATGTCGAGCCCATTGAGCTCGTCGTCTTCCTTCCCTCTCTTTGCAAGAAGATGGGTATTCCTTACGCCATTGTCAAGGGCAAGGCCCGTCTCGGAACGGTCGTTCACAAGAAGGTATGTTTATCGAAATCATGAGCTCAAGTTCGTGTCTAACAAATTATAGACCGCTGCTGTCCTCGCCGTCACCGAGGTCCGCTCCGAGGACAAGAACGAGCTCTCCAAGCTCATCTCCGCTGTCAAGGACGGTTACCTTGAGAAGCACGACCAGGCCCGCCGACAATGGGGTGGTGGTATCATGGGTCCCAAGGCTCAGATGAAGATCATCAAGAAGCAGAAGGCTCTTGAGGCTGCTACCAAGATCTAAGGCTATTTGTTTATACCCCTCACAATGCATTGCGATTTTGGGATCAAACGGTGTTGCACGGTTCAGGGCATGGAAAATGAATGATTTTTCTCGGGTTACGTTTCGTTTCGTCCCATCCCACTTCGCAGTGACCAGTGAGGCCAGTCTTATGACCCTCCTAAAAATAGATGATGAGCTTGCTTCTTGGACAAGACTTCAGCGTAAAGTGAATGTTTCGCCTTTCAAATGTCCTGTCAAGAAAATCCCAAGCTCTGATCTCATTAAGTGCCATCTCCGTGTTCACAACAAGCGCATTGGGGGTTTCATATTCCTTTTGACGGAGCTGGCACATAAAATCTGTTGCATGTTTCCATTTCAGGATCAGTCAGGTCGTGGCTGTGGAAGGCATTCATTTCTCAAGGTAGAATGCCAATCGCAACTCTTGACCCTACTCAGTTATACGTGACGTATGCCATTACCCCGTTTACATTCACAGTGATCAATTCTGGACGGCCTCGTCTTGGCTCCATCTCTGCAGGCCCTCTATGCCATGTCATCAAGCTGAGGTTGAGTAGTCATAGCTTTGGGAACCAACGATTCAACTTCATCAGCAGGAGGGAACTCAAGATAATCACAGCCGACTCAAAACACTTGCGCTTCCTTTCAAGCCATGCTCTAGATTCATCTTATCGTCAAAAAAGAAGCTATTCCGTTGCCATTGCCGCTTTAATTTCCCCTCGTCTGTCGCCCCACTTGGTGTGTTTGTGTGTTTATAAACATCGCTCAACTCAATCAAACAACAAAAGGCGCTGGCCGGCAGTGTAACTGCTTTCGATTAACCGAAGACAAGCTTGAAGATGTCGTTGTAGACGAAGTACTGGCCATTTGCATCGCGGGCGAGCTGGAAGGACTGACTGAAGTTCATGGGGCGCTGCTCCTCATCGACCTAATATTTGTTAGTGGGCGTATTTCATGAGGTTGTGGGATGGTCGGAAACATACAAGGAGAGCACCAGTAATGAGGATAATGACACCGCCCTGGTCGTTTGAGGGCTGGGCATCGAGGGTAGAGACTTGGTGCTTGACCTTCTCAAAGGGGAGGCCCTGTTGGAAACATTGTTAACAACGCCGACTCGAAGTCGCTGGTGACGAAGGGGTACATACAGCAAGCTTCTCGGTAATAGCCTGGGTACCGAGGACGGAAGCAGACTCGAAAGTCAGCATAGAGTGGTCTCGCTATTGTCAGGGTTAGCGGGTTGTTCTACTAGAGTTTTGGTTGTTGGGCTGGAGGGCCACTTACGTAGAGAGCAGCGAGACCCTTGCGATCACTGTCGAAGGTGTTGTAGTAGAACTCAACAAACTGCTCTGTTTGTTTCTCGTTAGATATATGGCCACGGTCGTGCGGGTTGAACTCATAAATCAATCCAGGAGGGTTCCAAACATACTGGCAACTTCCTCAAAGTCTAGAAGTGTGCGCGGTTAGATTCTCTCGTCGTACAGCCATTCCAGAGCAGTATAAACTCACTTCCGGCCATTTTGAAGTCTGGAGACCTGTCCTGGTCGTTTGAATCGCTAATGCGTCTAGAAAGGGGGAATCGAGAGGTTTTGACTAGAGAACCGTTGGGTTGTCGCAAAGTCTGCCCAAGGGAAAAGCAATGGAAGCGAGCAAGGAAGAGAGATGAGATCGAATGGATAGTGGGGTTGAGGGGGCACAGTGCAGATTAGGCACACACGTCAACAATGATGGACTGCTGCCCACTGAAATACGCTGGAGATCGGGTCCAGGGCTGTGCTGGTACAGTGCGGCCTCGTTATAAGCATAAATGGCGGGATGGAGCTTGGATATACCGATAATTGACCATACCCCGGTCCTCCTGCTGAATAAAATTGCGCTGGAGCTGCTCTTGACAAAATTTCTTTGTCTTCAACAACAATTCAGTTCCAACAACAATTGTTTCCCGTAGACATTCTCAGGCGGCAACGCTCTTGAGAATATGCAGACACGCTCTGCAGAATCAGAATAACATATCTGCGGGTTCTTTCAAACCAATAACAGTAAGGTACGTTTACATGACACGACACAAGAATACACGTCTCGATGTGCCCAGCGCACACGCTGGGCTCGTTCAACACCCCCCTCTTGCATGATGACAAACTCTTCCATTAAGAACGGCCAACTGAATCTCTATGTTGATTTCAAAATTATCAAGCTCAACAGTCTGACATGTCTCCCTCTCATTCATTCTTCACACAAGAAAACGTGTCAGAAGCACTTCGCTAACATGGCAAAAGTTTATAGTAGGCGATTCGCACGAACCTTGTCAGGATCCATTTTGGCTACGAGCTTTTTACTCGTTGAGACGGCTTGTTTCATAGAAGCTATAATACAATGCTACCAATTGATTATTACTCTGACCTTTACATCATTACTGGACCCAATTCTGAACTGGTGACCTGCACACTTGGTGAATGTACTGATTACGGCCAGTTGTATATTTGTGCCTCCATGATCTTAAAGCTCCAGACTGGCCTCTCATGCCAGCTTTAGAGCCAAAGCAGACTTTCTCATATCCTAAGTCTTGTTCTCTTTGTAGCTACGATTCTAGCTTGATGGGTGAAAATGGCGTAGTGAAATAGTCATACTGGACTATCTACCTATAGTAGTTTAGTGGTTGGTGACAGTACCATAACATTCAGAGCCTGTCTCGTGCATACAGTCAAGGCACTCCAGTTCGCAAGCATGAGGTAAAGCAATGCCGTTCTATTCTTCAAGCAACGATATATCACATACAGTTAATCGATTCACCGAACACTGGTTCCTTCTGTTGGCTCAGACTACTCGATTGTAGGACCTTCTAACCTCTAGTAAGTAACCCACCCATGCCGCAGATCAAGAGTTGCTTGTTTTCCTGCACCAAGAAATGACAGGCCGCCTTGATACAACATGAGCCACTTGGTTCCCAAATCTTAGAAGCACCCAATACTTCCTTAACCTTCGCCAATACACCACATATTTCACAGTGAAAATTTTATATCTTGTGCTTTCAACACTCGTACCGGTCCAGGAGTAAACCCTTTGACCGAAGAACTGGTCCATCAGTCTATCTCGAAGCTGCTAAGGCTGTCCATGTCGACACCCAACGGCCGCTTTATGATTAGAACAAAGCCGTCATTTTTTGTCGTTTTCTTTCGTCATTCAATGAATAGACTTCTCCGCCGAAGCCTGTGAGAGCGATCGAAAATCGATGATTCCGCCGTGATCATAGCTCTTCCTCATCCTCAACCTTCGGTTTTTGGGTTTCGATATTGGAGGGTGTTCCTGACCCCGACCCAGATCCCCTGGAAACAGTCGAATCTACCTCTGATTTCAAGCCAGATCCTGTTGAGAGGTTCAGACCTCCCGATCCGTAATCCACACTGGGTCGGTATTTCTTGAGAGGACTCTGGAAAATTGACTTGCTAGGTGTATCAAGGCCTACAGCGTTTGAGAGAAGATTGTTGGCGGGAGAGCCCCCTGTGGTAGGCACTTGTGACGTGGATTCGCTAGCTGCGGTCGGGGTTTGTGACAATTCCGGTGTGGCCAAGCTGTCTGGGTCTGCAGAATGCGCCCTCTTAAGCTACATCGTATCGTCAGTTCAAATATTCCGAAAGATATAACCGCGGAACTTACGTGAATACGATCCACGCCCTCAGCGAGTTCGCCCTGGAATTTGACGTCTTCTGGCGCAAGTTTGGCGTTCACATCTTTTGCGTACACTTCTTCCATCTTGCCCAGGTTCTCGTCATCCTCTTCATCATCGTCGTCGCTATCATCGGCGATGTTTCCATTGCTCTTCTTTCTAGCCTTGCGTCGTCTCGAGGCTTCGGTAGCCTGGTCGCGGAAAGCGGAGAAGCCGACAGTGCCACCAGCCTTGAGAGGTCCGAGGCTGGAGAAGTCGAGTTGACCTGACCTCCGTTTAGCTGATCCAGGGGTTGTTTGAGGGTTCTTTGAGGAATTTAGAACCCCGATCTTTTGCAATTGTCCTGCGACGTGGCTTAGTGTACGATCCTCAAAACGGCTGGGAATACTTACGCTCTCCTCGGTAGAAGAAGGTAAAGACAGCATAGGGCTTGTCTGGTCCGTCGATGCCCGTGACTGTCTGTGTGCTGATAGTCTTCGGATCAAGAGTCTTGGGCTTCGCGAAACTTGTCGTATGTTCAACGTCGGCGTCGATGCCATTTCCTTCCTTAGAGCCCATGTCATCTTCGTCGCCGTCGTGAGCACCGAACTGGGGTGAGTATTCGCCCTTCTTGATTTCGCCTGAGGCAAGCACGCGGAACATAGCCACCTTGATCTGCCCAGTCGCCTCAGGGGGTTCGTCGTCGTCGTCGTCGGACCATGAATCACAGTCATCCACGACAGCCTCAATAGGAGACTTGTCGTCAGCTCCATAGCGTAGTGTGTCCCTCCGTCCTGTAGATCCCTGTTCCACGTCGGCACTGGCGTTTCCTTCGATGGCCCGTTGTCGTCGGCGGCGTTTCTCAAACTTTTGACGACGCTTCTCTAGCTTCTCAGCTGCATCATGGCCTTGTAGGTCCAAGCCGTTGAGCCAGCGCTCGAGGCCAACCTCGCGGAATAGAAATTCTCGCTCAGCCAGACCGCCACCTTCAGAGTCTGGGACCTGGACCCAGCGACTGTTGACCCATGTTTCCTCACCTGGTCGCAGGAGAGTAGCAACTTCCTCCTTTGCTCTACCGTCAAAGTAAATGTAGGCAGCGATGGTCTCGTTTTCGGAGTTGGTCATGGGGATGTAGGGGTTCACAACACCAGAGGACTTATTCCGATCGCCGGTGTTCAGACCGCCGACGAACTGAGGCTTCGGGTAAGGGTTATCATCACTGGGCTTCGGGGTCGAGTATGGGATAGGCAAGCCGGGGGTGAGAAGGGTGATGGAGATGGCGAATTTTGCAGGCTCGGGTTTGTTTGACTCGGCGAGCTGAGGTTGGGGTACAGGAATGTAGGTACTGATTCTTGAGAGACGAGACTGCTTCTGCATGCCATACTCTGGCAGCGGGGCAGAGTTCGCATGAATGCTGACCGCAATGCCCTTGAAGCAGGGCATCGTGACGGTATGTGGTGTGCTGGGGTTGGTGGCTGGTGTATGTATATAGATTCGAGGGGAGGGGAGGCAGAGAGAAGTTGATCACGGCGGTAGTTGTGTAAGACTTGACCGTGACGTCTCGTCCCGTCTGCGTCTATGCTCGTTGAAGGCTGGGCGAAGGCGAAGCTAAGGAGTCGCAAAGAGTGAACAGCAGAAGCAGTCGGTTGCTCGCTCGCAGGTGCTAAACACAGCACATGCGGTCAGGTCGGTGTACTCAAAGCTCAGCTCTGGCCTCGTCGTGATTATCGGGTTCAGAGTTGATTCGGGAGACGTCGAGAGGAACAAGCGGGCGGGCGGTGGAGGGAATCGCAGCAGTTTGGCCCGCAATGAGTCCAGGTAAATCGAGCTAGTAATAGCGGTCGGTACGTAGCGGTAGCGGTAGCGGCACGATTGCTGTCAGGTACCTTACCTTACCAGGTAACTTGGGTCTTGGGGTGGTCGGGGATGGCTAGGTGAGGTAGGATGTGGATTGTGGTGGAGACGTCGAGTTGTTTGTTCAGTGATTGAGAGCCATGTCTCTCTAGTGTGAGAAAGGATGTGAAAAGGCGAGAAATCACACAGAATAGAACGAACATTCGACGAATGCTAGTGATGCCAGGCGGTGTTGTTGAGTTACACTACACTAACTTAGTGAAGAATGATGCTCAGCGCGTTTGATTGTTGGCAACAAATGGAGGGGCTTGAGGGGCTCTGAGAAATGGATCAGCCAGAGCATGGATGTCCCCTAAGCTAAGATGCCCAGGTACAATGGGGGGTCACGACAGCACGAGCCCAGGCCCAGCCAGAGGTGACCGAGTGTGGATGTGGATGGAGGGGTTGAAAGCATGCATGTGCACTGAAGAATTAGTGAATTTCTGGACGGGAAGACTTCGATTACCACTTCAATGTGTGGTAGGTGACTGGAGATTGATACGCTCTTCTATGGGTATGAGATAAATGCTCTATTTTCAAGAACAATGAATGCTCTCGTAACCTTGGATTGATATCACAAGACTTTCAGCCGTTGTCAATGGTGGTAACCAAAGATGCACCAACAAACGGTGAAAGTGAATCGCCCGCTTTATTAAAAATACCTACGCATCACGCCTTGGAACTATTGACCGTCGGGAGCCAGGCAAACGACTTGTAATTTACAATGGATCCATAAACTATTATGAAGCGGGAGGATACGCACGTTGTTGTTCTGAAAGCGTTCTTTGATAAGGCAGCCAAACGCCAAACTCTACCTGTTATGAGCTCGTCATCGAATTACAGTCAACTTGGCATGCATATCGGATCAGCATACTCTGACTTACAAGGCAGTTTCCCCTGCATAATAAACACCAAATCCTCAGCTGACAACACACTCTTATTCTAGTACTGCATATCATAAGCGACGGGTATCTGCTTCCAATCATTACACTCAGTCTCTATATTAAGGCTTCGCAAAACTTCCCTCCCCTACAATTTATTACGTGACGTTCGCCTTCGAATGCTTGAAATTCCCTCCTCACTATAACTCGTTCCGATACCTGAATCCTTGTGTTGCACATCGTCGTCGTCATCGTCAAAACTTCCCTCATCTTCGTCATCAGCGTCGGCTCCTGCTCGAGGAATTTCCGATAAAGGCTGTTCGGGGTCCGCCTCGGGTTTAATTTCCGGCTCGTACTTGAGGGGTTGCTGTCTTCCATATGTTGGAAAGGTCTCTGCGCGATCTGTGTCCTCATCCTCATGCTCATACCGTTCTGTCTCAAGCCTCCTGGTCTTGTCATCGGCATCTCCAGGCGGTGACCCTGAAGCCACACTCCAAAGTCCCCAGGCGACGCCCATAAAAATGACTTCAAAAGCCCAGAACACAAGGGTCAGGGCGATGAATGTCGAGATGCGATAGTGAACCATCATCCATCGAAGCCCGCGAAGCTGAGCTGTAAGCTGTAGGTAGGCATGGTAAACCTGAATGGTCTGGCCCGCTTCTACCTCCACGTACGCCGACTTTGGGAGATCCGAGGGTTTTGAGAATAGAACTCGCTCGGCCAACGGGATGATCATCGAGTTCGTGCTTGAACCTGGTGTGAATAAATGGTAAAGCAGAAACAGCACGCGAGACGCAACCGATACCAACGGGTCCACGTAAGGAAACAAAGCAGGCCTGCGTGAACTGAATAGTACATTGGTCCCTTCAAATCCTTGGTGTAGCGATGCGTGACGTTCCGCCGCAGCATGCAGCCCAGCGTCAGCTTGCGAGTCTACCATGTGCAGTGTGATCATGAAGTTGCCGCGCTCCACGTTTGGATTCGAGCGAGGCATTGCTAAAATCAGCGACACATCGTACTCTTGCTGCGTCTTCATTGGTGGCGTTTGAAGGGAGGCGATTCCATACGGGTTGATGCCAGAGCTGTAACAATTCTATCAGTCAGGCGAGCAACCTATACAGCATCATAACCCACCCATATTGGAGATGTAATGGCAAAGTTACAACCTCGTGAGGAAGGAAATTCTGGAAAAAGAGCAACGAAGCAAGGGTAGCCGTGCAAAACAGGGTTGCTGCTGTCGAAACGAGGAGTACGGTGTTAACGACAGCTCGCTGAACCGGTTTAGACGTGACAAGACGGGCGGTGTCTTGTAGGGTTTCCTTGTCAAGCAAAGTCAGTCGCGTATAGATGATAAATAACAGAACGACTAACCATGCTATAATGCTTCTGATTATTCAGATTATTGATATAGAAGACACGGGTATGAGTATGAGCTAGGGAGTTACAGGTTGTGAATTTGAAGGGAGCAGAGATCAAAGGGAGTCAGTGAGTGAGTGGCATGTGAAGGCGGCAAGCTATAACCAGCTCTGGCGGCTTAGGTTCAACGTCATAATTCGGTACGTACCCACCATAGGTAAGAGGATATTCAACTTCACGGGCAGCTCAAGCAATTCTGAAGGATAATTTCGACACATGAATTCAGAATATCTAATGTTTCAACAACATCTACAGACGATAATTCTCATTTACATGAGGTGATATAGAAGAGCAGTCGTTTCAATCTTTCCCAGTAATCGTGACACAAATAAAAAACCAAAATAGTCTGAAGCAATAACAAAGGCCTGCGCTTCCATGCCAAATATCTGCTGTACGAGATAACAGAGTAACGAAAGGTATAAATCAAGTAGTCGTGAACCAATTTCGTCGGGGCCCTTTTCCTACCGTAATCCCAGCCTACAATTCAATCATTCCGCAAGAAACATGTCAAAAATTCGTCCATCAAGTCGCTCATATCATAAGAGTCTAGCACGCCGCAAGGTAATTGCTTGGGACCAGCCCGACACTTCCGTCTCCGCCGTGGACTTCAGCCTCCCACCATCCATCGTCTTGGTGACGGAGGACCGCAAGATAGTCACCCTTGCCAAAGCTCAACTCCTCGGGAATGGCTGCTTGATACATGTACAATGCGCGTGCTGTAAAAAGGTCATGTTAGTCTCTTTCACTCTTCAATACTGGCTGATCAAAGACTTACCATAATGCAAAATTGCTCTGCCATCTCCGGTATAAAGCCGAGACGGATCAGCAACGCTCTGACTACGTTGACGGGTACTACCATCGTCATAGTAGCTCATGGCCCTTGAAGCAGGGCGGCTGCCTCGACTCCTCTGAGAACCATAGGGATCATCAACCGGCGCGAGCTGAATGGCCATGTCGCTGCCTGCATAGCTGCTTCCGGGACGATTCTGCTGGGCATAAGGCGAAGGAGAAGGCCCGCGACTAGCAGCCTGCAGAGGTGACTGGGGATAATACCCCTGGGCAGAGCCATGCTTCTGTGGTGAGCTCATGACGGATGGAGAGCGTTGACTGGCAGCGTAGGGGTTGGGCGATACCGATCTGTAGCTCATGTTGTCGTTCATAGGTGGTTGTGGGGACACGCTACGAGCTGGTGCTGGCGAGGTTGCTCTGGGCATGTCGGAGCCTCTGGTGCCAGGTCGGGATCCAGGCGACGATCCGTAAATACCAGATCCGCCACGAGACATGTCACTTCCCCTTGTGCCTGGTCGCGAAATAGGAATTCCGCGAGTGTCCGGTCGGGGCATCTCGCTTGCTTTGGTTCCCGAACGTGCTACAGGTGGTGTACTATAGCCGCCAGTCTCTCCTCTACCCATGTCAGTGCCCCGAGTGCCTGGTCGAGGCATGGATGCTGAGTTATAGCTTCCAGGCTCGCCGCGTCCGTTATCAGTGGCTCTGGTAGGCTGTCGTGACACAGGGGATGCGCTGTAACTACCAGACTCGCCCCTGCCATGGTTAGTGGTTCGAGTTGCCGGTCGTGAAGCACTTGGTGGAACACTCTGGCTTGGAGATGGCTCGGATCGCCTTGTTTCGGCTGCTCGAGTGTTGGTCCTAGAAGCAGTACTATTGAAGCCTCCTGGCGAACCGCCTCCATTCTCAAACATGCTTCGCGTCTGTGTGGTAGCCTTCTTGGTCGCTTCCTTCATTGCCCTAGAAGTCACTGCAGGTGGTGGGACACCCAGGCGTGAAACTGGGGTTTGGTATGATGGCGGCGGTGTTCCTCTCTTTGCCGCCGCAACATCCGGGTTTACAGGAATCGGAGCTGTGCGAGAGGCTGAGGCTTGTCTTGAAGCAGCTTCTGATGCTGGGGCCGGAGTGGCAAGGCCGGAATAGTGATCAGCGGACATTCTCATTGATGACTGCTTGCCTAACGTGACACCTTTCAGCTCCGCAAGGGCCAGAGCGATTGGGTCTGTTTCCTCGGGTGTCTGCTCAGTGGCAGCTCCTGGCTTCTTCTTTGTATCAGGGGTAGATACAGGGAAGACGTTCTGTCCCACTCCCAGAGCCAGACTGGCATTGGCGTCGATGGGCTCAGGACTCTGAGTACGTTCTTTGGTGACAACATTGCTGGACTCTTGTGTCTGTAACTGTGGTCTGCGAACGGGACTACCCGAGTTTTGCGTGCTCGGTGCGTGCCATGTGTTCCTGTTTGATGACTGAAGATCCTTGTTGCTCTTGCGTCTGAATGGGCTGTGATTCTTTAAGAAACCACCACTCTTCTTCTTAGCAACTAATTTGACTGGGCTCGGGCCATTGCTGACAGCAGGCGCGGGAGCGGGAGCAGTGACTGGCGCAGGAGCAGGAGCAGGGGCTGGTGCCGGCGCAGGTGCCGATACTGGTGCTGGTGCTTGAGTTGGCACTGGGTTTAGCTTTATAGGATCCTGCTTGACGGGTGAAGTTTTGCCGCTTGGTGGTTCCACACTGGAGAACGAGTTGGGGTTCGAATAATCACTATGGGAGTCTCTGCTCGAAGGTCGAGCAGATGTCCCCTGCGAACTCTGGTCCGAGATGGGGCTGGGCCCAGTCCTGCATAGCATCGTCATGCCATCCATGGGGTAAGGGTCGTGTGGCACGGCTGTAACAGCACCATGCTGGTTGGCATCATAAGATACATGACCTGCAGGTTGTTGGCGGCGATAGGGGTCCTCCATTGGTCGCCGGACTTCCAGAGATGTTCTTGCATCCATTGATTGCCTTGCATCAGCACTGGGTCGAGACTGCATGGAAGGCCGAACTTCCCCAGAGTGGCGCATTTCCAAAGACGGTCTTGGATCGTGCTGTCGCATATCTGGATGTCGCATGTTCGAGTGTCTCGTATCCCCAGATCTGCCATCTGTGGGTCTCATTTCTAGAGGCCTCATCTGCTGCTGCATGTGGTGCCCTGTATGGTGAGCAACCTGCTGGGACGGTTGCTGGCGCTGAGGAGAGTACTGTTGCTGGGGATGATGCTGCAGCTGTGAAGGGTGCTGAAGCTGAGAGTGGTGCTGCAATTGGGAGGGATGCTGATGCTGGGGAGCATATTGCAGTTGAGTGGGGTGCTGCATCTGAGAAGGACGTTGTATCTGCTGTTGACGCGGTTGAGGAGGTGCCTGGATCTGCTGAGGTTGAGGCTTCTGAGTGCCGATTTGGAGTATCTCGTCAGGGGGCAGCGTTGCCGGCTTCTGGGTTGGAAGGTCGCGTTTGCTTGAAGCAACCTCTCTGTGCGCCAAGTCGTTGGCCAGAGCAGAATTTGGATCATGATGCGACTCGAATGTCGAAGGTTGAGGAGACGACGAGCGGAAAGCAGGGTTGATGCTGCGAGGAAATTGGGCGACAGAATAGTTGTCGTCTTCTGACGTCTCAGATTGGTTATCTGTCACATCTCCGCGACAGAAGTTTATATACTTGGGAGCGTCTGGGATCTCCTGGCCAGTTCCCTTTTCTGTAATGAAAGTGATGATGTCCTTTTCTACATCCATAACCTCCAATGAGAGTCGAATCTTTTCGCACGACGAATCGTCACTAACGCAAACCGTGGAGGCGATATTGGCAAACGTCCACAGGCTACTCTTGGTGAAGTCGAGTCGTTCTTCCTCCAGATCTTGGAATTTATCGGCGGCTGACTTCCACTCTCTGTTCCATCTCGTTGTCGTGTCTTCGAGGGCTTTAACCGCATTCTCGTACTCCGTATTGGAAGTTGCAAGGCTGATCTGTGTCTTTTCGAGTTTGGCTTTGTTACGTCGTTCTTCTTGGCCCATTACCATGTGGCCTTGAGCAAGATAACCCTTGATCTTCAAACACTCTTGCTCATACTTATCTCGTGTCTAGAACCAAAGTCAGCTTCCATGATAATGGAGAGTCGAGAAGAGTAGTCTAACCTTATTGACCTGCTGGGTCTGCTGCATCTTGACCTTCAATAGCTTTTCGACGGTGTTTTGAATGATTTTTCGTCGCTCCTTCATTCCGCCAGCAAAGGCGGCGAGTGGTTCCTCAAGCTCTGACTTCATTTCTGCGCCAATGAGTTGATGCTGCTTGGCCATCTGTTCAACTTCGCCTCGGACGGTATCCAACGATGTCTTCAATGTACCAGACTCCTGCGATCCTAAGGCTTTGCGACTAAGGTTCAACAATTTGCGGGAGTATTCCTCCTCAATCGACGCTCGAGCTGCAGCGCATTCAGTTAGATAGGTTTCTGTCAACAACTTCACTTGCACGCACCGCCATAGAATGCTCGTAGTTCATCGCATGTTGTCTTGGCCGCAGTCATACGACTCAGCAGCGGCGCTACGCCAGCATCTTCTTTGCCCCAAAAGTTGTTTGCGACTGCAGTATCATGTATCAGTCAAATGAACATCAAGACGTCGTCAAAGTTTGCTCACAAGACAGCGCAACGGCTGGAGTTTCAACCATTGATGCGGGCATGATGCCCAAGGGTATTCAAGTTCAAATGTCAAGACAGACGGACGTTATGTTGTTTCCAAAGAATATGGATGATTAAGGACCAGCCTGAGTCGCACTACTCTCCACACTAAGCGCAGAGGAAGCGAGACAAAAAGGATATCTGGTATGTAGCCCTTTCAATGGTGATAAAGGGAGTAATGTACGGTGAAAGGAGAGCTAGCTGTATTGTTTTGGTGGCGTGTAGCTGTTGGCACAGCAACATTGGGAGCACTGGCCACCGCCGGTGTACCTAACAAGAAACCCTTTGGAACGACTCACGTGATGCGGGTAGGCAGGTGTGGGTCCTCTCGACGTATCGGGATTTGCCGTTCTCAAGGGCCTTGTCATTTTCAGTTACAGTACCTTGTCCTCCAAACCCAACATCGACCACCACCATCTTGTGTACAGACGTTCTTGACGATATCGATACTTGCATCACCACGCGCCATAAATATTTCGGGTATCGTTGGCTTATTTGACGCCGAATCGCTACGGACTCCCCCTTCCCCCCACACCCTATCAGTTTGTAGCGTTTTCGGCGCCCTCCCTACGACGAACGCCGAGTACGACACGTACCTCCAACTCCACCTTCAAGTCGAGTCAGGCTCACGAGTTCCTCTCTGGTCGACTACCGTTGCACGATCGCGCAGTCTCTGCAACGTCTTGACAACCGCTGTTCGCAGCTTCATCGTGCCGCTCCCCCATGTAGGCATCTTATATACGGACTCTTCCTCCTTCACACTTCCCCGCTCGCTCGTTTTCTGAGCCCTCCAGCCTGCCACCACAACGAAAGCAGGCGCTCAACCATCTCATCTCCCTCCGCCGCGAATACACCTCCATGGTCCCACCACCTCGAGCGGGATCATTTTCGCCCAATCCTGCGCAGATACTACAGACGGGTGCGAGCCATTCTCCTCACCCATCGCAGGCCGCCATTCTCAGTGCTGGCGCAAGCCCAAGCGCCAGCAGTCCAACGGGCACTAATTCCCTGACCAAGATCGTCGTGGCACAGGTCTATCTTCTACTCAGTACTATCAAGGAGGACAAGGACCGTGCTAAGTGGGAGCTGCAGGTTGACCAATTGAACAAGGTTTGGCTACATTATTGCTGCTGGACAAATCCCAAGTTTGCTGACAATGCACCTACGTAACAGCTCATCGATGAACACGGAATGGAAGTGTTTACTAAGTATTTCACCCGGCTTGTCGCCGGCAATGCGCCCCAGATATTCCCTGGCCTCAACAGGCCCGGCACAAGCCCCAACAACTATCACATTCTTGCTGCCGAGATGCAGAAGATCTCGCACGATCCCAATCAAGCAAGTAAGATTGCTGAATCAATTGAGAGTGCCACGGAGGACATCTTTCGAGACTTTGATCTTTCAACCTTTATGGAACATTTCAAGCTCGATGCATTAGAGAAGACCATATTAGCTCTAGCCTTTAAGCTCACTTCTCGAGCAGATTTAAAGACGAAAGGTTGGTTCATGCCATTAGGAAGTTTGTCCCGTTGAGTATTCTAATGTCAAGGCAGCCGACGCTATATTATCTACTAACTTCCCCTCGTTCATCGATATCCTTTCTCGATTTGGCCTCGACGCCCATGCCGATTTAACCCCGTCTTTCATCGCCTTGATTCTGGACCGGTTTCTTCAATATCATCCTCCGAGCTTTAATCCTTCTTCTATGCGCGAATTGGAAACACGTGTCATCAATCGATGGATCGAGCAGAGTCCCGAGCGTACACCGCCTTCCGAAATCCTCGCGGCTCTCGATCTCAGTCGAGTGCTCGCTGATAGGCCTTTCAATGGGCTGGTTCGATATATACAAAAGACGGGCATCGATTTCACCAGAGACGAAGAAACATGTGTCTCTTATTTACAGAACCGCCCCAGCAGCTTGCAGTTGGGCCCCGAACAAGTTTCAGCTGCGATGACCTTCACGGCCGTTAGTCAAAGCCCACAGCAAGATACTGGTGTTCTGGTTGCTGCTCTCAGGAGAGTACTACCGAAATCATTCGACTGGATGGAGGTCATCATTCAGTTCGACCAACCATCGGCTCGGGTCTCTTCTCAGCAGTTCCTTCGACTTTACCAAGCTTTCTTGCCAATTGCACAGGACTCCAAGTCTGGCTTGATAGTGGATATACAGAGGTTATGGGGCGGCGTTTGGAGGAATCCAGAGGCTCAGCTCTCTTTTGTTAGTGCCTATGCCTCTTTAACTCCCGATCAGCTAGACGCGACGACAATTCCCGGGCTCCAACGCAGCATTACTATTGAGGAATACGCCAACTCCCCTGAGAATGTACAAGAGCGAGCAATTGTCGCCGTCAAGCATCCGTTAATATCCGTTGCCGCCCTCTCCTCGATCTTCAATGTTGCGCTCAGTTCCATGTTGGCGTCGACGAGTATTGAGGCCAAGAGGCTCTTCCAAGAAGTGGTAGTCCCGAATCTGGACATCTTCCTGGTCTCCGCCTTCGAAGTACCTCGGCAGCATTGGGCCCCAATGGCTGGCGAAACACTCAGTTCTTTGTTTGAAAATTTCCTTTATAAGCGTTCGCCCCAATACGACTTTGTTCTGGATAGTGTCTGGAGGAAAGACAAGAACTGGGTGATTCAGCGCTTGGTAGACACCCATGCTGTTAAGCCGATGGACCTTCCGGTTATTCTCGAGCACGCTGTAAAGCATGGCTGGCTTGACACGCTGGTGTACCAGTCAAATGGATTTGGAGTCGATTTAGCCGCTCTGGCCCATGCTGAAGGATATTTGGATTTGTCCAAGTGGGCACGGTTCAACGCTGAGCGAAGTGAAGAGATGTATAGGACCCTGCTTCAGTTCTTGATGATAAAGGCCAACTTGGAGAGCCAGTTTCAGCGAGGAACTTCCGATGACTCTTCTGTTAAGAACACAACGACTCTCCAAGTCCGTACCGTATCAGCGTTACTGCGAATCCTCGAAGACTTTTCGCCAAGTCCTCCTAGGCCAGAATTGATCCTGGTTCAGCGCGCTTGCATTATTGCTTACCCCCGACTGATCAACTACGGCGAGGGTTACGACGATATCATCGACGCGAATGGAAGGGAGGGAAATCTCCTGTCTCCGACCGCCAATACCAGGATGGAGGAACACTACAAGAAGATGTATAGTGATGAAGTACAGGTTCGCAATATAGTCGAGGTCTTAGACCGCTATAAGCATTCCAGGGATCCTCTGGATCAGGATGTTTTCGCATGTATGATCCACGGGCTCTTCGATGAGTATTCTCACTATGCCGACTATCCTCTGGAAGCTCTGGCAACAACCGCAGTTCTATTCGGTGGCATCATTTCGCATAAGCTCGTTTCAAACTTGCCTCTTCAAATTGGACTGGGCATGATTTTGGAAGCTGTTAGGGACCATTCTCCTGATGAACCTATGTACAAGTTTGGCCTTCAGGCACTGATGCAGCTGTTCATTCGCTTCCGAGAATGGCCTGCCTTCTGCAGACAGCTCTGTCAGATTCCTGGACTCCATAACACGGAAGTTTTCAAAAAGGCAGAGGAGGTCGTTCGTGAGCACGAAGAAGAGATGGCCCGTGGGCGCAACGGCGCCGGAACACCTCATGGACTGGGGTTTCAAGGCGATGGTTTCCCTAATGGAAACTCGGATGAGCTGACCAATGTTGAGCGTCAAGCGCCTGCGTTTGCTGCTCTGAACGTCGATCCGCCGGCTACGGACGTTGAGTTTGAAGAGCCTGACGAGGGTGCCCAAGACAAGGTCCAGTTCGTTCTCAACAATATCACCGAAGGCACACTACAGGCCATGTGTCAGGAACTCCGAGAGACTATGGAGCGCCGACATCAACAATGGTTTGCTAGCCATCTTGTCGAGGAGCGCGCCAAGATGCAGCCAAACTACCACCATGTTTATCTCGAACTGGTCAAGCTGTTTGAAGACAAGGCTCTATGGAGTGAGGTCCTGAGGGAGACGTACATCAGCGTGTGCCGAATGCTGAATTCGGAGGCGACCATGCAGAACTCAACGGAAAGAACTCACCTCAAAAATCTCGGAGGCTGGCTAGGTCTTCTGACTCTGGCACGAGATCGTCCCATCAAACATAAGAACATCGCCTTCAAGCAGCTTTTGATTGAGGCGCATGATACGAAAAGGCTCATCGTTGTTATCCCGTTCGTGTGCAAAGTTCTGACTCAAGGCGCCGCATCAGCTGTTTTCAGGCCCCCGAATCCATGGCTTATGGACATCATCCATTTGCTAATTGAGCTTTATCATCATGCCGAGCTGAAACTCAACCTCAAGTTTGAGATTGAGGTCTTGTGCAAGGGTTTGAACCTCGATCACAGGAGCATCGAACCTTCGGGCGAAATTCTGAACCGGCCCGTCATTGAAGAACCGGCAGAGACCCTCCCTCCTGAACAACTGGACGCTTTCGAGAATCTATCTCTCAATGGCATCGGGTCCGGTGTGGGTGCTGGACTCTCACCTCAGGCTCTTGCGCCAACCATTCCTGACCTTGGTCCCCTGATTACTATCCCCCCAACTAATGAGATGGTTGTCAGCACTACTCGCCTTCATGAGATTGTTCGCACGGCCCTCAGCCGTGCTCTGCAAGATATAATCCAGCCTGTCGTTGATCGCTCCGTTACAATTGCCGCCATATCTACGCAGCAGATGATACACAAGGACTTCGCTATAGAACCTGACGAGAACCGTGTACGCAACTCTGCTATTAGCATGGTAAAAGCCACCGCCGGTAGCCTTGCCCTCGTTACCTCCAAGGAACCCCTTCGCGCCAACTTCACCAACTACATGCGAAACCTCTCGACCGATCTCTCTCAAGGACTCCCCGAGGGCACAATTATTATGTGTGTCAATTCTAACCTGGACTTGGCCTGCAATATCATTGAGAAGCAGGCTGAGGAAAGGGCTGTCCCTGAAATTGAGGAGATGATCGAACCTGAGCTCGACGCTCGTCGACGACATCGCCTTCAAAGACCTAATGATCCTTACTTCGACTCGAGCCTCAGCCGGTGGGCCATGGCTATTCCTAATCCTTTCAAGTTATCGCCGAATGTCAACGGCCTCAACCCTGAGCAGATGGCTATTTATGAAGACTTCGCCAGGCAACCACGAAGCGCCACGCTTCCCACACCTTCACATGGCCCATCAGCATCCGATGCGACCAGATCTTTGGCCAACGAGGTGCTACAGGATCAATTTAGTTCTATCCCTAGTATTCCGACTCCGGCGGAGACTCCCTCAATCCAGCAGCATTTGGGTGCTCAGATGCAGCCCTATGCACCCCCTCATACCGGTGCTAATGTAATGACTAACGGTAGATCACCCGGCTTCCAGATGGATGTCCGTAATCTAGCCGAGCGGGTCAATAAGCTACTTCAGGAACTCATGAGGGTGGCCACCGAGTCTCCCCATGAACATTTCCTGGACCTACCGCGCCCATCTCCTCTTGTGGACGTTGTTGATGCGCTCGTCCAGCACATCATCAAGACTTCGCAGAGCCATGAAGATTTTTCCATTTACGCTGCGGAACAAATCATTCAGCTTATCTTCTCCCAGGTTGACGACAACCTGGCTCTCGAGAGCTTAGTTCATGTTTTGGAGACACTTAGAAAGATCGCTGGTCCTGTTCTCAACAGCCGCGTTCGAACTCTCTTCAGCCAGCAGCCTGGCTCCACCTTCTTGAGTTTACCTCTGCTCGCGGCCTTGGTTCGAACGGACCTTTTGGATTGGAGAAACATCGATCTGGCTATGTCGAAAGCACTGCAGGCCCGCAAAGAGGGATCTCTTGACTTTTTGGAGCACCTACTCGATCTCACGCTGCTCGACTCCCGCCCGATTGCTTTGTATGCCGACTTTGCCCTGACGCTAGACGCAGCTTGGTCATGGATCTCGGATGACCCCGATTCTGCCGCTGGGCAACGGATCAAGTCAAAGCTCACCAACTCCGGTCTGACACGGCCGACTCACGCTGACAGTCAGGCTCTCCAACACGAACAGATAGAATATGTTTTTGACGAATGGATCCATCTTTGCCGCAACCATAATGCCTCTGAGAAGGCTGTCAGGGCATTCGTGCAGCAGCTGCACGCTAAAGGGGTTATGCAGAACAGGGATGACCTCTTTGTCTTCATCCGCGTCACTATCGACCTGTCGGTTGAGCGCTTCGACTACATTGTCCACAGTGGTTCCCTTGCCGATGCCTATGTCATGGTAGATGCTCTTGCTAAGCTCATTGCAACGTTCATCGGGATGGGCTTTGAGCCAACATCTACTCGCCCCGCATTTATCGATTCGGTGTTTTCACTTATTGAGCTCATTCTTGTCAACCATCATGTCAAGCGCGGAGAGCAGCTGAGCCAGCGCGTTTTCTTCAGATTGCTGTCCATGCTCTTTTACGAAATTCAGGGGATTTCAGAGAGCCTGGCTGAGGATGAGCGTCGTGAAATTCTTCTGAGGATCGCTCGGCGACTGTTCAAGATCAACCCCTTATATGTCCCCGGCTTTGTTTACGGCTGGATGTCTCTTGTTCAGCACCGTGCTTTCATGCCAGCAATTCTTCAGCTGCCCAACGGTGTCGGATGGGGCCCCTTTTCCGACCTGCTCTGCCAGTTGCTCGACACTCTCGGGGATCAGTTGAAGGTATTCGAGGTTTCCAACGTTGCCAAAGACATTTACCGAGCTTGCTTCAAGCTGCTCGTCATTCTGCAGCACGACTTCCCCGAATTTGTCGTGGCCAATCACGCCAAGCTTTGCTCTAGCATTCCACCTCATTGCACGCAGCTCATTAACGCTGTCCTGGCTGCCAATCCCCAGCAGAGCCCTAGGTTCAACGAGCTTGGTAGTAAGATCCAGTTCGACGATATGCGCCTTTTTGCCGGTCTTATGAATGAGGCCAGTGTGACACTTCAGTCTCGCAGTCTTCTCAAGGTCCTAGACCAAGCACTTCAGAGTGGACCAAACGAAGACATCGTTGCAAACATCACCCATGCCATGACACATGACACTCCAAAGGCATCTACTTACGGCCATGTGCCTGTCGTCGCCAACACCAGCGTGATTGACGCTGTTGTTCTCTATATCGGACATCGTGCTGTAGAGAAGGCAACACAGACTGTCACAGACCTGTCCCTGACTGGTGACGAGAATGAAGTGTCACTTCTTTCTCTGATCATTCATGAACTCCCTGCCGAGGCCAGATATTATATCCTTGTCAGCCTAGTCAACCAACTTCGATATCCCAGCGCCCACACTGCCTTCTTCAGTCAGGCGCTCCTTTCTATCTTTGCCAAGGATCTCGGCGATCCTGAGGAAGATGAATTCCGCGAGGACATCACCCGAGTGCTGCTTGAGCGACTGGTTAGTTTCTGGCCTCAGCCATGGGGTCTGTTGTACACTGTTGTGGAACTTGTGAAGAATGAAGACAAGTATGGATTCTTCAAACTTCCTTTCATCGATGACGAAAGTCATGAGGTCAGTCGGATATTCGCTTGCTGTTACACGGGCCGGATACTAACGTTATCTCTAGGTTGCCAAAAAGTTTGCAGACGTGCTTCAACGAGGATAGGTCGCGGGTCATATAGTCACATCGCGATGGAATGAATAGGGCTGGGTAAAACGTCACAAGGAGGAATCTATAGGAGAAACGTATTTTATTATCGGCGGAACTCTTGGTTTTTGACGGTTCATCATTATGAGAGAGACACGGGGCGTTGGGTCCAAAAAGAATTCAGAATTATAGAGGCGCAAGTGTTACTACGGCCCTGGGGCAGACTCGTCTGGGGGGGCGAGGATGTCCCCAGGCCGATACCACATTGCAGTAATACTGTATCACTGTACGATAGTCGTTACGATGTTGTCGGAAGAACATACCAGGCGCATGATTGGTTTTGGAACACTGCCCCTTTGGTTAAATACGTGATAACAATTGGGTCCTGGGTTTATAGAGCAGTTGGGAACAGGCAATATGCTATCTCTCTCGATTAGATGGTGACATGACCACGCATTACTGGAGTAGCTGTTCCTGAGAGCTTGACCGTGGCGATCTTGGACTCTTTTACATCAACGTCGACTACAATATTACTCTCCCTGCCCATCTCAACACCCTGGTCAATCTCATATCTGAAGCCATGATCACCTAGGCTCGACTGTTGAAGCGAAAGATAGCTAGAGAGAGCGCTCGCAGCACTGCCTGTAGCAGGATCTTCCATGGATGCTTCCATCATTCTCGAGCGGATGGAATAAACGGTTATGCCGTCGACTTCACGCTGGCCATTGACAACATAGTAGTACTTCAGCAAGAGGCCGTTTTGCCAGCCGTCGTCAAGAAGTTCGTCCACAGACAAGTTTACCCCGCTCATCTGAACTTTGGCCAGATGCTCGAGATCCGGGAGTTTGATGAGCGCAAAGGTCATGCCATAGACGATACTGAATAGCGGGGCCTGGAGCTCGGATTCGCGTATCGCAGGGTCCTGGGATATTTGGGCAGCGACCGGGGCGGACAGATCGGCAAGAGTCTTTCTGTGACGACGAACATTGTGCGGGATAGCAGCTTGGATATAACCAGGGCGGGTCTGCGTGAGAGCAATTGGGCCTGCCTTGGTAACGACGGTGTTGACACCGTGGGGGATGAGGGTAACAGCGGCGCCGATAGTTGGGTGCCCAGCAAAGGGGATCTCTGTGTCGACTGTAAAAATGTCGATCACTCGGCGGGTGACATCACTGTCGATATCGGTGTCAGGACGGGGTTCGTGGATAAAAACGGTTTCTGACAGATTGAATTCGAGGGCAATTCTTTGTTTTTGCTCTTGCGTAGGCTCTGGTATATTTCTATCTGCGGGAATCGTGACAACGGCAAGGGGATTTCCTCGATATCGATTGTTCGTGAAGACGTCGAGAGTAACAAAGGGAAGCTCCATGGTTAAGCTTTGGTGGCTTTCAGCTGTGAGTTAGCTTCAGTGGGACCAAGCAGATCTGATAGATTAGGTACGAAGTAGACACAGGGACAGTCGACGGCCTGAGCTTGTAAAACTCGATAGCAAGAGCTTGCTTTGGTGGTTGGTAAAAGTATGACGATGATGGAGGGGGAAGATTGTGGTGGGGTGGGGTCGAATGACAGGATGGAAAAGTCAAAACTGACTCAGGGCTCTCTCAGGTGAGTTTGAGTTTACGAGTCTGGGTGTAGGGTAGGGTAATCTCTCAGTCAAGTCACGACCACTTCATGGTGGATAGGTGGTCGTCAGCACACCCTTTGCACTTAGGTAAGGCACAAGTCTCACGAAGCGTGAAGCGGAGCCAAGACTGAGATCTCCAATTGACCAATCATATAATAAGGAATCCTTGACGTTGTCCTCGACCTGCCCGACAAGACGGCTGCGGCAGCCTGAGGCAAGGAGTACGAGGCCTGCAAGGCGCCAAGACACGAAGAGTTCGATGAACGACGGGACTTGCAAGGAAATGGGAGAGGGAGGCTTTTCGTAGGTTGGTTTTCGAGCGACCTACGGCCTAAGTCTTACCATGACTTCATGGCGGAGAGGTCATGAGCAGGGTTCACCAAGGAATACAGAGGCAGATTCTGGCTTTAAGAGACAACGTATCCGTATGTAGTCACGTACTTGATTTACAGCACAGGTTGACCGGCAATCGCAACAGCACAGGTCAAGCAAGCCCATCGAACGATGTTGAACAGGGAATTAACCCGGTCACTGCTGTGATCAAGACAAGCTTGGGCAAAGTCTAGGCTAGGCGTAAGTGGAGAGCATCCATGTTAGCGGAAGACGCTTGTCGCAGCTGGCGCCGCAAGGGGCAGAGCTAGAGATGCATCATTGGATGATCCACTAGTCCACCTCGTGGCATGCAGCTCGCTCTGTGGTGACATTCAACCGTTCTCTTCCCTTCAGTCAGGTCAGTCAGTGTAGGGTAAATCCACACGGTGATCCTCGAAAGATTGAATCATTAGGAGGCGGCTCCTGCATTCGAAAGATGACGCAGCATCTGCGCGCCGAGGTACTGGAACTTTTAGTAGTGGATAATAAATGGATGCTCTCTAAGTCGTGTAAGAGAACTGGATAGAGGTTGGTGGTGGGATCTGACCAGATCTGGTTCTGCAGAACGTTCAGGGGGTTCAGTAGCCCGAGAGACTTTGAGCGAGGTGAGGTGGTCAAAGTTCCATTTGCAAGGGCAGGATATCGCAATCGAGTGTCGGTAATCAAGATCAATGGTATAGTGAACATGGGATTGTGACAAGTAAAGCAAAAATCGGACTTGGTATTGCTATGCAAAATTATATGTTCTCACTCACTTACAAAGAGACGACACTCTACGGCTAATTGCAAGTCATGGGAGAAAGCAAGCGTCGGTCGGCGACAGCGGACTGAAACCCACTGTATCTTGATCAAAAGAGTGATGATGAAATAGAAATGTCGCTATTGGCTGCCGAGTCCAATACTGTACATTATTGAAGAGTGTAGTGTCACGCAACTTACACATCGTTTGCTAACCTTGGACTCGGCCTCAGGCACAGTTATTACCGTCAATTTTAGGAAATAGGTCACTTGTTGAATTGCCATGGGCGACGGGTGATGGAGTCGTTTGAAGGAGCCAGACCAGGGGTTAGAGATTCAAAAGAGGGCCTCGCCGCAGTATTGGGGAGACTCTTTGATGATTCGGCCCACTCGTCATCTCCATCGACTTTCAATATGGGTACTCTCTGTATTCTGTATCCAGGACGAGATTAGAAATTACACCGGGCCTCTTTTCCGATCATTTAACGCTTGCTATGCGTTGATTGATTGTCTCGTACAGCATAAGCCTGTCGAGAGAGAATGCGGTGTAAGAATATGGTTGCACGGAGCAAACATGTATGCAGTCTGATGCAGTCTGATGCAGTTGCAGATGCGGTGTGATCTGTAGGAAAAAAGGTCGCGTCCAGGGTATCTTCACACGCAGTTCAACTTAGCCATGTAATGCCTGTCGATACCTGAGCTCAAATCCACGGTCGTTCTCGGGCGTTCCCCAAAAAAAGATTTCAGGGTCCTCCGAGAACGCACTAACCAACTAATAAACATCGACCCGAAGTGGCCCGGGTCAAAAAACCGCGGATGAGGCGGAAAAACAAGAGTCCATGATCCATCGTCCATCATCAATGAGGCGAGGCTATTAGTGAGAGGCTGTCAAAGGGGCCCAATTACAATCGCGGCAGTGCAGCTAGACCAAAAGCAGAAAAGAAACAGAAGACGTTGACGAGTCAAGATGGCTAAACTGTACAGAGTAAGTGTAAGTCGATGATTAAGGTCTCCGCAGCCAATGCTTTTTGCCTGCTTGGTTGCGTAAGTTCCGTTGCCTCTTGGTGTAGGACATCATCGATAATGAATAGTATAAGGTAATCGTTGATTATTGGTACAAAGGCTGAGATGGCTGCTCGTTGCCTGCTCAGAAGAGTCATCTTTCTCTCCAGCTGCATAACCAACACTTTATGCTTACAGAACCCCTCCCTCACATCCAGAATACCAATACCACCTGAGCAAAAGCAACGAGGGAAAAAAAGTGTTGTCAGTCGGGGTCGGTCGTTTTTCACATTTGGGTCTTGCGGCTGGAGACGTAAATTACAAGGATGTTCCCACATACCCACAGGCTTGACCCACCGATTTTTAGCGCGATCCACTTCTCGGCAGCCATGCACGCCAGTCTTGACCAATCGAGTTTGGCTGAAACGAGAAAAAAAAAAGAAAAAAGTTCAAGCTCTCGTGCTCTTTCCGCTGCGTCTGTGAAAAAAAAAAAGTGTGGCAGCACCACCTCAAGCGCCATTCTTTCCCGTCATCCTAAGGATAATCGCTCCTTCTTTTGTAAGTGAAGTCAGTCGATGGAGACAAGCATCTTGTCTCCGGACCTATCAGCTTACAAGAATTGAATCATTGAAAAGTCCCTTCTGAGCTAGCTCCCCGTTTCTGCCTTCCCCAGCACCACTTGCAGTCCCTCTTCGCCCACCTTCGCCCCCCATCTAATCCCCTTCCTACCTTCCTCGTGGTTGCCATCGTTGCTCCCTTGCTCTTGCCTGCGTCGTCTTTGCTCCTTCCTGCTCTGTCTGTGTCGTCAACATCCGTAGACCGCCTCCACCCTCGGCTTCAACTCTCCAGTCTAAATCTAAACCCACTCGTCAATAACAAACCAAACACTCCCACCCCCTTCGACTATCTATCTCTCCCTCCTTCATCCATCTTCCATACCTTGCCTTGCTGCCTGTGCACATAAACTGCATCACCGTCTGTTGCCATTCCCTCGCTAGATCAATCAATACAGTAGACCCATATAGATCTCTTGGATCTGTTTCAACACTTGAGGTTACTACGTACAATTGCTCAGCGACGTTCTGGTGACCTTGACCTTTCTACCAGGTCGACAGTCCATCATCTTGTAGACAGCTCGACTATTCTCCAATATTGTCCCTCGTCTCGCTTCAACACAATCGCCATGCCTTACAACACGCGCCGAAAGTCGCTTTCTTTACCCAGTCTTGGGATTCATGTCCCAATGACACATGCTGCTCGAGCTGCTGCCGCTGCTTCCAAGAACGCTTCAAGATCGTCTTCTTCATCTTCTTCGTCTTCATCCGCCTTGTCATCGCCCTCGTCTGGCTCCGAGGCCCCCGAAGCGCATCCCAATAAGCGACAGAAGCGATCGCATTCCGACGACATCGCCGCTGAGCAGACACCTCCGCCTTCACCTATACCAAGCTCAAGCCTCGACCTTGATACAAATCAGTCCGCCATTGACTTCGAGACGATCAACGACGACATTGTCGAGGCAGTTATTGTTCAATTACAGTCAACTGGAAACCGTCCTCACCTTGTCAAGGAGCTTGCTACCGTTCTGGCACAACGTCTTACCTCTGTTCAACAGTAAGTTTGAGCCACCTGCTATCCCCTCCAACCCCTCAGCTCCCGTGCGCTAACATTCCAATCCCAGTTCTGCCAACCCTTGCGCAATCATCTCTTCAAGGCTGGCCTCATATGCTAAGCGACAATGCTGGAGTGACACAAAACCATGTCCTCTCGCCAAGGAACTTGAGAGCGTCCACCCTCGAAGGACCTATTATTTCCTCACCACCTGCCCTCGTCAGCCCATTCCCGAACCCAACTCTACAGTGTCTGCTCATGCCGCCCTCGAAACTCCTTCGGTGTCTCTGACGGATGATTCCGGCTCCGATGACGATGCTCGCCGGCGGGAGCTCAGTCCATCGCCCGAGGTTGACCTTTCTGACCATGGATTCGAGGAAGGTGACGATGATGTTATCATGCCTCTTACCCCCATTGGCTCTCTTCCCTCTCATCACCGTTACGTGCCAAACCGTCGCAACAGCCGTCACAACTCACCGCCTCTGGAAAAAGATGAGCGGGAGTTTACACAAACAGCCGACTTCCTGCAGAAACGCAAGTTCGCCGAGGACACCCCTGTTGCTGAGTCCGCCGATCGCACCACCCACACTTCAGAGTATGGGTACCGTGATGACTTCTGGTTCGGCGACCATCGCATCTTCACCTCAAATGCTCTCCTTACCAGCCCCGCGGTAAAACCTAGCTCCATGTCAAACATGGCATCCGGTTTGCGAAAAGACGATGATGGTGAGAGCTGGCTAAAGTTTAGCAAGCTTATGGAATGGGACCGCGGCGCTGAGAGCATCGAAATTGATGAGCTTGATTGCTTACTCGATACGTGCTGAGCAATTGCGACTTCTTTGGGCAGGCGCAAGGGGTCAGGGAGAGACGATTGAGATGATTTGATTCCGTCATGTCTGCGACGACGGATATACGACATACTTACATACCTAATTGCATGGAAGGGCGCCTGTGGAAGTACCTGTATATTTAGACAAGTTTGGTGTTTTGGTTTGATTGGGTTTGGACCGGGATTGGGATACCTGGAAAAGGGATCAACCATAGCATCCCATGGTTTTGATTATTTGGCGTTAAAAAGGATGCGGAAGCTGGGATTCTAAAAAAGCAATGCCGCTCATAGTGCTTCGACTTTTTGAATATTGTACATCACCCTATATTCTAAACCCATCTCACTCCTTTCATATCAATCATTTGCAATATGTGAAGTTTTGAGTCGTCACGAGGCTTTGTCGTTGACCTTCAACTCAACCCAAACCAATGTGCCCATTTGCATTATATTCGGTCGCTCGACCTTGACGATTTCAAGGCCTGGTGTTTTGGCGACGGCCTCTTCGACTAGGCCCTCGATGTCGCGATTCCACCAACATCCATATTTTTCGAAATGTTTGCCGGCATTCTTATCGAGAAGTCCATTGACAATACCGTACCAACCCTTCCCGTGCTCGAGCAGAATGATACGGCCTGATCCTGGCTTTACAACCTTTGCCAAATTATTGACTACAGCGACGGGGTCTGAAACCGAACATAAACCGAACGTCTGTATAACTGTATCGTATTTCGTCGTCGTGGGAGTCGCGGGACCGGGAATTGGGTGGTGAGCGTCGGAATGAATTAATCGGAGCTGGGAATCGAGATACGAGAGTTGGCCTCCGGTGTGATCGGCCATGGTAGATGCGCGGACGATGGGAGCCGAGTTCTCCATGGGCGGAACAGTCTTGACGAGTCGCTTTCGAGCAACATCCATCATATCAACCGAAATATCGAGACCAGTAAACGATACTACGCCCTTTGGTAGTTTGGCACCAGGCTTGCCCTCTGCACGCAGGGTCAATGGCTCCCAGTTGAAGTACTCCAAGTTTCGTCCTGTGCCCATTGCTAACTCCAAGACATGTCCATACGCACGCTCCGCTATGCGCTTTCGTAGCTTCGTGATACCCATCCACCACTCAGGAAGAGCCAGCTCCTTGTCGAACTGCTCTGCATTGTCGCCATCGAGAGCCGGCGGTCGGCCGGTCGGTGTGGAATGTTCGCCATTGCAACTGCAGGACGTCGCTTTGAATGATGCGGCAGCTGTGCCGAAGATGTAGAAGCCAAGGGCACCGGCGAGAAGAGCTGCGCCGGTCAGAGGGAGCCATGTTGATGCCCAGAGATCGCGCAGGGTTTCGGCTTGTGCAGGGGTTGCCGAGATCGACGAATTTGAGGGAGGAGGCTGAGTCTTTCTGGGCGTGCTGTATCAGTATGATCGATCTGGCATCGCATGTATTGAGGACTCGTTACGGTTTGTAAGTTTTTGAGATCTTGGGTGGAGGGCGAGACGTTGGTGTTTTGATATTAGGGCGGGGAGTTCGAGGAGTAGAGCTAGCGAAACGGCACTGGATGCGACAGGCTCTCATAACAAGGCCTCGACTCGGAGAGATCATAACGACGACTTTTCCATGGAATTGAAGCGGTTCGTGGTGTTTTGAGGGTATCTGAATTGTCTGATTTTACATGTGGAAGCAGACGAAAAGACCTAAAGCTAAGTAAGACAAGGGTTTCGTGGAGTGGAGCGGATCCAAAGGCCGGGCTAGTGGGTCCGATCTCGCCAGGCATTCATTCATTCATTCATCTTATTGCGGAGTGTTAACGGCTTCGTTGAAGGAGGACTTGCGACTTACAACAACATTGTCTTGATGCTCCAATATTCAAGACAAGGACCATAAAATTACAAAGTACGGGACTGTTCTTTGTTACTTATTGGCTTAGGTTCTTACCCGCTGTATATAAGAAAGATATGGCGACACAAAATGACCTCCAGGAACTTATACGCCTCCTCACGGCGCGTAAAATGTCAATGATGGCAGCAATGGGACAGGCGAAGGCCCTACAATCAAAGAATCTGCGAAGGTATGACTTGTATAACTCACTAATAATCTGATACTAACGCGTATGGGATAGTATAGCACAAATCGCAGATGCGCCCTTGGCCACAGTTGAGGAAGCGCTCAGTGGCGATGCAAAGGCAGCAAAGAGTCTTCACACAGCATGCAAGAACCATGAGAAGAAATCAGGAACGAAGCGTGGAGCCGACGATGGTGCGGCTCCCGCTGAAGTAAAGAAACCAAAACTGGAGACGCATAGACGAGATCTAGATTATGGCTCCATGTCTGGGGATGATCTTGAGGCCTCTCTCGAATTGCCACTGGAGGAGGATGAAGACATGATTCGAAACACCACCATTTTGACCAACAGAGCGCCCCTGTTTTTGGCCTTTGCTGTCGAGCTGTTGAGGTACACTATGCCAGAACAGCCCCTGAGTAGCCGATTGAGTCTAGCACAAGCGGTTGTAAGTGCCAACTCACGAACAAAAGCCATCAGCATAGGCATCGAAAAGGCAACCCCAGGAGGCGAAGAGAAAGCCCCTGAAGGTCAACCGAAGATCACTATCATGAACCGACCAATTCCAGTTTTGAAGAGGAGCGGCTATACTTGGTCAGGATCTGCTCAACCAGCATCCTCCAACGCTTCATCAGTCACGCTCCAGGGCAGTCAACCAAATCCAAGAGGCTGGACTGCAAGTCAGAAGTTGACATCAAGGGGGTCGATATTTATAGCTCATGCTATACCTATAACATCACCTGCAACGCGTCCGGCAGTTTTCAAATCACTAATGGCCGAGAAGCCGGAGCTGGAGACCGCAACTCACAATGCTTGGGCGATCCGAACTAGCTTTGGTAATTCCCCTCTGAAGCAGGAAGCATCGTTTGACGATGGTGAATCTGGCTGTGGAAGCTTCTTGCTCCAACAACTACGCGATCTCGATATCAGCAATACGTTGGTTGTGCTTACAAGATGGTATGGCGGCGTCATGCTTGGTCCGGATCGCTGGCGTCTCATGAAAGAATGTCTCAACGATGCCCTGTCATCTCAAAAGCGTACATCTAGTCTAAATGGCGAGCCAGTATGGGCTCTAAACCTTGAAGACAAGAGTCCTTCAACATCGACGGTTGGCATGCCAATACATCGACCGGAAGGGGCACGAAACTACATACTCAGAGCCTTCGCGTCAGCAGATGACAGCGGAAAGAAGACTGTTACAGCAGCCAACGAGGAGAAGCAGGAGAACCTGGGCCGTGTGTTAGGTGCACTACGCTTGTTATTTGCCAGTTGGGCTGGCATTCTGAGTCGTGATGAGTTGGATAAACGAGCTTGGACCTGGTATATGAACCTTCGACCAGATGTGGATGCTGGGCCGGCAGGTTGGGGAGCGAAGGGGACATTAAATTTGGGAAGAATAATGGACCTAAGGAGAAAGGAGACTTCGTGATGCGCATCTATGGCGGTTGCTAGATGATGATAAGTTGGCAATACACGGTGCCCTGAAAGTGAGACCAAGGGTAATTTGCAAAACCGAGATTCTTGGGCCACATCATTCAAGTGTCTGCTTTGATGAGTATTGATGGCAGCAAGTGAGTGTTGCTATGCTCCATACTTCGGGTTGCTCTAGAGATGTAGCAAACTTCAAGTCTAGGTATGCTAGGCACTGATGTTTGCGAGGTTGGGGAATCTCGTGTTCAACATGCCCTTTCAACAATCCCTCTACATCATCGCATCCTAGTCCTTTATTGTATTACTTCTTCGCCGATGTCATCGATGAACATTTCTTGATGTCGTCCAACGTAAGTTCACCGACAACCGCAGTTGCTCGTTGCCACAAGTATACCATGAGCTACCCCGGCATATTGCATTGAAACACAAGCTCATATTTACTGCCTTTTAGTAAGAATCATCTTACCACACGTAGATGCACATTTTTCGATACCATTGGGATTCTAATGTGTTAAATCCAAGATGTTTCCCTTACACTGGAGTCATCCGAGCTTTCGACTTCAATATCGATACGAAATCAATATTGCTCCCAGATATGCCGAGCTTATTCTGCAAAATTTCGAACGGGAGGAGAGAGGAATTAAATCTCATGAGTTGTTGAGCCTGATGCTAAAGTTTTAATACAGTAACTCGATGAATACATGTCATGCAACCCAATTGTCTCAGCGACTAGACATATAAACACGGTGATTTTAAACTTGAATAAATTTAAGCATGCTTTCAGCAACTAAATAAAACCCCACAGTTACGCATTCTATTATATATCTCGATCGTCGTCCGTGAGTACTACTTCTTATGTCCCCGTTATGGCCTATCTCGATTTGGACCAGCTGTATAATTGCCAATCATTTCTGGTCTTTTATCAATTCGTTAAGGCGCAGTGGCAGAGTGGTCTAATGCGATAGACTAGAAATCTATTCTCTTCGGAGGCGTCTGTTCGAATCAGGCCTGCGTCGGATTGACCTTTTTGCTTCTCATGTCTGTTCTATCTGATATAGACGGTGATGAAGCAATCGCATATAAGGTTTTATTTCCTCTATGGGGGAGAGTATTCTTATGCTGCTCAATTGAAGCATACTTTTTTTTTTACTTGGCAACCAAGATAAACTACCTTACTGTTGCTGGGTGAATATACAACATCCGAGACTTTGACTTTCGCAGGCGTAAGAAATATGTCAACTTGAGTCAGGACCTCTGCAATCAATATATCTATGACTTGGTGAAATTCCTCAGTGGTATTCATCCAATAAAAGCAAGCGACAGTCATGCTCCATGATTAATACCTCCTTACCTATGGCCATTCCGAACAACGTCACTCATTGAACACTCCCGAGACATATCCAGAGACAAAGAAGAGATTGGAACGCGACCAAGACGCGCATTTCATCAGCCTCAAATTGCCCGCCTGCCCGCCTCCCCGAGACAACCATCAGAGGAAGAATATTGGATATAATTGGGCTTGTGAATCAATCACCAATGGCTGATCAGAAGTCAAACTTGAGCAATCGAGCTAGTCCCAAGGGATGCGCTATTGGATGACTTCAGCTGCTGTCGTGCTGTGATCGTTACAGGGGGGGCGCCTCCTGAAGGTTCCTGGTTTTTAATGACTTGACTTGTAAGAATCGCGCTGCCACTGCACTGAATGATATGTGAGTACCTAGGTAGGTTGTTGACGCGCCAAACGAAACTAAGGTACCTAAACAAGTCCAGTCCCTTCTCGTCCAAAGTAAACACAAGACAAGGTAATTTGATTTCGTCCTCCATCGTCAGAGAGATCTCAGGGACTTTCAGGCACATTGTCCATAACGCCCGCCACAAACCCAAATCTCAGCAACGACGCCGCCATCTGCATCACCATTTTGGCGATTCTCACTACCATCAATACGAATATTCGTTAATGCGCCCTTCAAAAATCCCTTGCGTTGCTGGCGTTGAGTCTTTTACCGTACCTGTTCATTTCTAGGTGTTGGTTCACAGCTACCTAGTACCTACCTTAGGTACTAAATTAGTAGCTGGACCCTTTTTCTTCGTCCAACTACTCACGTCCCCCGCCTTGCTCTCTTCTTTCCTCCCCCACCATCGATCAGTAGAGCCTCTTTTTTTCAAAGGTCACCGACGAGCAAGGAGACAAGAACGGTAAGATAAGACAAGACATTTTCTCTGCTGTCGGAGCAACTCGAGTCTAGACTTGTTCCACGCATCTCTCCATCTCATAACGATCGCATAACGAAACGAGACACACACCCACACCGACACCGATCCTTGTCGTACCTTGCCTTGCCTTACTCTGATCGATCTGTCCCACCGCATCTCGAGCTTGACCTTCAGCTAGCACCGTCAACGCCGCCGACGCAGTGTCTCTCGCTTAATTCCTCTAGAGGCGACTCGCGCGTTTCATCCCTTCTTCAATCCGGCCCTCGCTCGATCTACCTTTCCTTCTTCGTAAAACAGGTACAGGTACAGGGACATATCACCGACCATGGAGAACTACCAAAAGTTGGAAAAGATTGGTGAAGGTACGTGTACAGACAAAGACAAGCGTTGTGATGCTTGCCCTGTAATCTTCACGCCACCGGCTTTGCCCTCCCGAAACCCCAACGCTGACACTTTCCAGGTACCTACGGTGTCGTCTACAAAGCTCGAGACCTTGCCAATGGCGGTCGAATTGTCGCCCTGAAGAAGATCCGCCTCGAAGCTGAAGATGAAGGCGTCCCCAGTACCGCCATCCGCGAAATCTCTCTCCTGAAGGAGATGCGAGATCCTAACATTGTTCGTCTGTTTAACATCGTCCATGCCGATGGTCACAAGCTGTACCTTGTCTTCGAGTTTCTCGACCTCGATCTCAAGAAGTACATGGAGTCTCTCCCCGTGAGCGATGGTGGTCGAGGCAAGGCCCTGCCCGAGGGTTCATCCCCTCACTTGCAGCATCTTGGCCTGGGCGATATGGTTGTTCGAAAGTTCATGTTCCAGCTTTGCGACGGTATCAAGTACTGCCACTCCCACCGTGTCCTCCACCGCGATCTCAAGCCCCAGAACCTCCTGATCGACAAGGAGGGCAACCTCAAGCTCGCTGATTTTGGTCTTGCCCGTGCCTTTGGCGTGCCTCTGCGCACCTACACCCACGAAGTCGTTACTCTTTGGTACCGAGCCCCTGAAATTCTCCTAGGAGGGCGTCAATACTCGACTGGTGTCGACATGTGGTCCGTTGGCTGTATCTTTGCCGAAATGTGTACAAGAAAGCCTCTCTTCCCCGGTGACTCTGAAATTGATGAGATCTTCAAGATCTTCCGGTAAGTATCAAGATTGCATAGAGCTTCGAATCTCCTCTCGCTGACGATCAAATAGCATCCTCGGCACCCCCACTGAAGAGAACTGGCCTGGTGTCACTTCCTATCCTGACTTCAAGGCATCCTTCCCCAAGTGGCAGCGCGACTACAGCAAGGACCTTTGCAAGGACCTCGACGCCCATGGACTTGAATTGCTTGAGATGCTGTTGGTGTACGACCCTGCTGGGCGTATTTCAGCCAAGGCTGCCTACAACCACCCCTACTTCGAGCCTCTCCTCGCACAAGAGCAGGCATCCGCTCAGACAAATGGCTACTATCACTAGATGGGATATGGAGCTCCATACCAAATGATGCAGATGCAGAGGCACTAAAATTCCACCGCCGAATGACGAGCGGGACCAAGGTATTCTCTCTTTCCGAGATACTGTTGGCGCTTCTCCTAGGCCAAGGAGAAGATGACATTGATATGGCAACAGCAGCAATGCCCAAGCAACATCGCGCAGTGATTGTCCACTTGGGCGACAAACAGACATTGACTCGCCTCCTAGCTTGGCCTCGTCTATTGATTGGCCACTCACGAGGCTCACCAGTAATGCTTATGATGGCCAACAATATGCGTGACTGACTTAGCCGTTGGGTTGAGAGCTGTTGGAGGCTTGGCCAAACCACGAGAGACAACGGTATGAAGTTGACGTGGCAGAGCAGGCGAAAACCAACGGGTAAGCAACAGCCTGACTTTCAGGCGTTTGGAAGGCGAACGGAAAACATGATAAAATAGGTTCTCTTTCAGCAAGGGCGGCAGACTCCTTATTGGCGATGCTTTGGTTTTGGGATGTGCTTTGTAGACATATAGCTCAGCGTGCGGTTTGATATCCGGAGATGCACACCAAGACAGAATAATTGATAAATACCTTAACCATGACTGACTGTATATGCCATCATGACCAGTGTTGGGACCGTGCTGTGAGACCTGTCGGATCATCTACGTGTTAGACACAGACTAGAAAGCCAACAACAGTCATTTGGCCGTGAGACAAAAGAAATTGTCGGGGGGAATCAAAAAGGCCAATTTCGTAGCCCATCGTGACACAGCCCATTCCAATCCTCGGAAGAGTTTGAGAATATTTACCGACGACTCGGGACGAACGGGACCCGATATTAGCAGCCGGTCGGCCATTACAATAGACCACTATAACAATGGCATTGTATGTCTCTGATTAATTTATTGGTCTGGATCATCTTGGCATTCTTGCACTGCCACGGAAGAAATGAAAGGGCCACGATCTATCTGAGATTCTACGGGCGTCTATTCAATATAGAAGCATAACGTAACATAACAGATAGACGCCCGTAGTTCGTCCGGCGGGCCAAATTAACGAACCGCCAGTACTACTATGTAATTCTATTCTGGTAACTTGTTTACTTCTGCAGGATCATATAAGCTCCATGGCATGTTTTGGGTGATTAGCCGCCTGACAAGAATAGCGAGCAAGGGTATGTAGTGAAACGGGCGCTTGCAGTGTAAGTGTAAGCGCCTGAGCTGCGATGAAGGATAGATCCAATGTTGGAGTATCGTGTTTCAGCTGCACTGAATGAGTAACCACAATTTATGAAACGACTCCTGATAATTATTGGGGCTATGTTATATCCGTATACTACCTTTATTTTGTTGTTGGCATCAGATGTGTACGGGAGGTAGCCAAGAGAACAGAGATTCTAGAGCCAATACATTGATGGCCTTGAATTCGAGGGCCAAGGCTAGTAGTAAACTCAACAATAAAAACAGTGTGACTCTTGAGAAGCCTCTTTAAGCCATGTCATAATGCATCAGGCTCGAATCCCTACACTGCTGAGATACTAGGTCTGGCTTATGGTAGCTCTCACCTATATTCAGGCGATCGTCAGCGGCAGTGCAGCGCAGCGCAGCAGCTGGACCAGGGTCAAACGTTTAACAGCGGGAAGCGCCAATCCCGCGGGTTGAGCCGAGGCTCGAAAACTGGGGACCAGAGGCAGAGGCAGCCCGGAAATCCGCTCCGTTCGAGATTCGCCCGGACCGACCGATCAACCGGGGCCGAAGGGCGAGGGCTAGGGCGAGGGCGAGGAAAGCTTCGGATGCGGTCACGGAAGAAGGATCTCAAAGAGTATCAACATTAACAAACAATTATGCTTGATTTTTTCGGGTTGGTTTGGCGTGGTTGGGTTGATTGGTTAAGTGTAGATCCAGCATTGAATACGAGTTGGACTTTGTCTTGACCGCAATATGAGGAGTCATCTTGATGCACCGATCACGGATGGATTCAAGGCAGTTACTTTTAGTTTAGTTTGGCTCTAGTCTATCTATCTTCCCCGCATCGTCACAAGCAATGGTGTTTATGTTGGGCATGAGCATGAACTTGAGCATGAGGCTAGACTAGCCCAACCACGCGGACAAAGTGGCCCAGACCAGGTCATGAGATGGCATTGACCCCTCAGCAGCCACTTTTACTAGGAGAGACCTTGTGAATAGGGCATGTAAGGGCCGAGATAGTTGATTGATCCTTGAGAGTTTATGGGTTTGTTGGGCCTTGAGATCAAATGATGACCGTCTTGAATATCAGGTTTCCAAGTTAATAAGGTCGAGATGAGATGGATATTGGGTGGACCAACTACAACACACGAGTCCACTGTAGTATGAGTGGAGGAGAAGTCACAAAACTAAACACAACCATAGCCTATAGAATCAATCACAAAACATACCACGAATAGCTGCATAAACCGAAACCAGCCAAACGATAATACGGGTTGACCTTGACTGCAGGGAGAAGACGGGGAACTGCAGGCCCCGAAAGCGGTCTTTCAACCGGCCGGCCTCGTACCTACGTGTCGGCGTTGCCACAGTCTACATCCGGAGCATGAGCCACAGTCACTCTACGTAAACCAAGCCAAGACGACGAATACCGACCTCAGCCACATCTCTACGGAACAAACTCTTTCGCAGCGAGTCAGAGCCACGCGTTTTTGACATGCAGGCGTCAGGGATACATATGCGGGGCTGGCCAATCAGATGAGCCAGCTATGAGAGGATCTTGGGGGGGGGCGTGCGACTGTGGCTTCAGTGTGTTTGCCCTGAATGGCTCAGGGGCCAGGAGCCAGGGGTTAGGGGCTTGATAGCGAGTGACTATCGTGAGAGGATGGATGGATGAATGACTCCCTGTGAACTGTCAGTGGTTGAGCAGAATTCATGGCTCCAACCAAGATCAACAGCGGTGAGAAAGAGTTTTTTCCTAATTTTTCTTACGTCCTATGAGACGAGTAAATTAGTGACATGACTTTCAGGAACAAGTGAATGCAAACAGTCATGCTAGAGACGTCGTCACTTGGGGAAAAAAAGATAGAGCCATAAACCTAATCAGACCACCAGATCTCGCGATATACTCAGATGATCACTGCACATCCGATCCTCGATGCCCTCATGGCACGAGAGACGAATCGACCAGACTAACTCAATCTCGACTTGGCTGAAGAATCTACGGCGGGCCGACAATTGGTAGCGTAGTGTAGGGCTGCTGTGAGTGAGTGGTTGAGTGAGCGAGTCTTGGTGAGGGAAGGCTAAAAATGGGAATGGAGACGAAGATCCTGGTCGAGCTCGATGGGGATCTCCAGGGCTTGAACTTGAAGGTCAAGGGGGGCGTTTGCTTTTAGCGCAGGGGCCTCTTGGTTGGTATGCAGAATCAACCATCGATGCCTTTCTCGAGTGGCTTCAAGTTGATAACTCTCAGTTTCTCATCACCCTTAATTGGTTTATTGATTAGCCTTTCTTCCTTTGTCAGGGCAAGGTTTGCAAGGAATAGATCAGGTGTTGCTCTGTAAGGATAAAAAGTCTCCCTCGCGTGAGCCATTGGCGGTGATGCCCACCCTTTTCTTACCTGTGCATTCCTCAAACGGGCTGCTCCCGAGCCAAGCTAGTGGCGTCTGCCGACCGACGGGATCAGTCAGTCAGTGTGTGAAGCCTGGTGGTTGCATCTCGCAGCACTCACAGGAGAGATGTTGTGCAGGGGGTACTCTAGTGCTTCTCCTTCAGGCCTAGAGTCTGCGGACTATTTGCATGGACTGAGACAGATGCCAGTTTGATCTTCAAGGACGGACGGACAGTTCTACAGACAATGAACAAAGACAAGGGATATCGCTTCGAGGCTGGCTGATAGCGTCAGGTGAAGGAGGTCGGTGGTTGACGATTATCACCACATGCATCTGTAGGGAGAGGATGTCCATGAAGCCCGGAATGCATATGCACGAAATGGGAGGCCCTCTTCCTCTTGGCTCCGTAGTCTATGCATAACCGATAGGACTCGATGAGTCTATTGCGGGCTGGCCGCTGTGGATAGTACTATCCATAGAACGGACAGTTTGAGCCCGTGGTTTGATATTATGGATCGCCAAGACCTCGTTCTTGGGGCATTGTTATGCTGGCAATTATTAGTTAGGTAGCCAAACGATTATCTCAGGTGTTGGGTCTGTGGCTGTCTTCCGAACGCCGTCGGCCCCTAGACGAAGCCATCACGACAGAGAAAATAAGGCACAACCGGAAGGAGAACCAGCGGAAGTAGAGGAAAAAGAAACGGTCGGCGACGATAGGAATGTGACTCGGTGGTGAAAGACGCCCCATTAATCCGCCATCCTTTCCGCTACAGGTCTCGTTCGTTTGGATGTGAGCCCAAGGGTTTGGGTCTGAGTGAAGCGCCACCAAGTCGATTTGAGTCTCACGATTGGGATATGGCTGCGCTTATTTGAAATAGTAAGAAGGAAAGGGGAAGAAGGAAAAAAAAAAGTGGTCTGATAAGCTAATAAACCTCCATCGTGAAGTGCTATACTCTATAGCTACGTAGCGATAACTTAGACCGCACACAGACCAGTTCAACAACGTGGAATTGAACGCATTGGCCTCTCCTTTTGGTTCCGGACAGCTGGGGTTAGATCAAGATACATGCAAACAACAATACCTGGTATTTGAAGGTTAGCCGACGGGTGTTTGAAGTGTGCTGGCTGTTGTTTGTGTTTGTGTTTGCGTTACAAAGCAATTACCCTGAAGCGAAGCCAGAGGAAACACAGAAAGGCTGAAGAGGACCCAAAGTGTCGCAAGTCAGCTCCTCTTGGCGTCTCACATTATATGCTTCTGCCGTCCGACTTGACTACGCTACTACGGTATGATTTGCGTAGCGTAGATAGTGGCGCAGGGAATGAATCATGTCAACCAGTGATTTTATGTTTTTTCTTTTTTGACATTTCACCTAATGCAGGGCTTGAAAGGCAAATGGATGAGGTTGTTTGTACTTGCAGACAGCCCCAGGTACAGTGCAGCGTAGTATCAAGCAGGACTCTTATCATGGAGGTACAGTACGGAGTACGGTACAGTACAGACAGACGACATAGCCTTTCTGACTGAAACACGTGTGCGATCAACCTGCAAGATACAGCGTCTTTCGGAGCGAGGTTGACCTGTCTCTGTATCTGTACGAGTGCTTCACGAGGCGGGACGAGAGAGCCGAAACGCTGTAACACAAATCAAGTTAACCGCCACGATTGTACGTATGTCAAGTCGTTGAGCTGTTCAAGCGGCCCGCTGTAGGGAGATGCATTCATGCATGGGTTCCTTTATCATTCATGCTTTATCAAACGGTGGTGCATTTGTTTTAAGGCCTGAGGGTACGTGCTCAGGCATATACAATATGAGCGCTTATATATGGATGTTCAGGATAAACATACCTATAACCATGTTTGTAACATGAGTGAGGGGTTTCTTACTCGGAGCCATGTAGATCATTCAACTCGTGGTACGCGTTCAAGAGTTGAAGAAATGCAGGGTCTGAGGGTCCTCACTACTAACTTTAGTTTCTCCTCCAGGCGTTGATCTTGATCTTTTGTGTCTTCAAGGTCTCTGGTCTTTGCCTCCCAGCCCCAGTTTTGCATCAGATAGCCCAGTTTCAAGTCAAGTTGCACCTCGACCAATCGTGGGATGCAGAGCCGCCCGAAGAAATGCCTGCAGCCAGTTTGGCGTGTTTGATGTTTCTCTGCGGCCAATCACGCACGGACAAGGCAGCCCGGCCCCTGGCTCCCCCAGCGTTTAGAGAGATGCAGAGCCTGGAGATTCTACTGGCCGGAGGAATTCGTGGTTTCTAAAAACTCATACACGGTCCTGCTGGGCGGTTCTGGAGTTCATGGGCCTCGAGATGAGGACTTGTTTATGCTGCTTGGTTGGAGGAGGATCTTCTGCCTCTGAAAGGGCTTAGCTGGGCTTCTATTCGTAGCCAGCGCATCTACAGTACAGTAATCCATCGTAATTAAGTAAAGTGAGCCAATGAATTTCACAATCTCGAGACTTTCGCGTAGACAGAGCAAGACCAAGTATTACTATTAAGATGCCCATTACTTCCGTTTCATGTCTCGACTTTTTTTAATTACCATCACTCTTCATCCCATCCTAATCCGACTCCGACTCCACCACCATCTCCTCTCTCTCTCTTCCGTTGCTTGCGTCTGGAATTCTTGGGGCCGATCATACACATACATTGAAGTGTTTGTTTCTCGTTTGCCTCGTCTTGCCACGCCCGTTTCGACCATCCATTCCCGCATACCTCTGGCAGGTACAGCACATCTCATCCCTTGGACAACAATAATTACGTACCTTACCTTGCTTGACGAGTCTTGACGATTCTCGCATCATTAATTCCCCCGCCCACTATCGATCCATTCTCGTTTGGTGCAGGCTCGCCAACCGCCATCTCAACCCTTCAATTCAATACTCTGCGGAGGTGCAAGCTCTCTCCCTTTGTATGCAATCTTAAAATTCCAGTCCAACCTGACCCTCTGGATTAATCAAGAACCGAATAACCAATATTCCTTCCCTTGTCAAGCCGGTCTTGATATCATCGTTTGGTTATATAACTCTTGAACTCTTTCCTTTCCTGAGTATCTCATCTCATCTCAGCTCATCTGATCTGATTTCATCACCATCAACATCTACACCAATAGACTCAAGCTTTCTACCCGATCTTGATCTATCGGCTAACCTTGGATATCATCCACTCACGTCACCTATTTCAAATACATCACCCATCTTGAGTATTACATTCATCATTCACTTTAACCACCATTCCTCCGGTTCACTCCAGAACACTCAGGACCTCCCCCACAGCTGTCAACTTAGACTCGCATCTCGCCCAGATCGAGCTTCAAGCCACAGCGACATAAAGTCTAAATCGCTTCATCTTATTCCCGTCCGAGCAGTTCCTGAACGGCTTGGGAAAGGTGTAGATTCTTCTTTTTTCCGCTATTCGCTCATCGCCGTGCCAAACGCAGGGCCTCGAACGCCTTATCCCGTACCCGGCAGAGCAAACAGCTCTCAGTGACATATCACGCACTTATCCATCAAGATTCGCGGCTACCGAATCTGGACCTGGACCTGGACCTTGACCCTTGCTTTCTTTTTCGGTTTTAATTGTTTCTGGCATTTTAGTTAATATCAGAATCAATCGAAACAAAGGACCCACGGCACGTTTCTGAAAACAAACGCCTAATCAGTTACAATCTCGTTGTTCGGTAAAACGAACAAGAAAAACCTGAGACATAGCCAATACCGAGACGGACGCAGCACAGCAACCGGCGAGACATTGTGATATTTGCTACCTGCTACGCCGCATTCTGCAACGCAACGCAACGATACGCAGTACAAGGATCATCATCTGTTACTGTTGAGGTTTCTTTCTTCCCAAGCCACGGTCCGCTCTCGTTTCGCCACCGGAAGTACCTATTCAAGTTTCTGAGTGGCATCTTGCTCTATCACCACGAACCAAAGAAAGCGTTTATCCCCCTCCCGGCCAGACCGCCCCAGCAGCTTGTTAGTTGCATTGCTCGCTGCAGTCCACTGAATAACTGGTCCTGACCTAGTCTCGAGACAACTCTCCGACTAGTCTCTCCCCAGTAAGTGACCCCCCCCGTACCTGTACCCTGCACATGCCAGCCCAGCCAAGCCAAGCCCAGAGGAAGAGCCCAGCCCGCTTGTGGCACTGGGCTCGCTTTTGCTGTGAACCCCTGTCGGGCTTGGAGTTTTTCAGCGAGCCTTTAGCATTAGAGACAGCGACGCGGCGCTCAGCCTCCAAAGGACACGCCCCTGCCCCCTCCATCCTCCACATTCACACCCAAAACGTCACCCTTAGCTCCATTACTTACGAAGCCAGTTTCTTAGGGTCCTCACTCACATGAGCCTCTGATCTCTTGATATATCTATCCTCACGCACCTTCATCTGGCTTGACCCCTGGTTCCTTTTTCCAGTCACATTCAATCAGAATATTAATCATCTGCCTTTTGCTTCTGCTTCTGCTTCTGCTTTGCTTTGCTCTGCTTTGCTTTTGCAATAGGTCAAGGTTCACGGCCTATCGATTCTTTCTAGGCCTATCAACCTCACCCCACCTTCTTCACTTACACACGGTCTGCCCTCCCGTGTAGTATATCTCTATCATCCTCTCCCACCCACTTATACAACCTCTTCCTCCTCTCCCTCAAACCCACCCTCACATACACACACACACACACACAATGGCTTCCGCAACATCACTACGATACCTCACCATGGAGGAACTCAACAAGACCGCCCTGGACCAATTCGTCTACCAGCCTGTGGGTCGCGATATGATCGCATACCTCGCCCAAGCCGCCCACAACGTCATCGCCTGCGACTCGACTCTCATGCCTCCTGCTCCCGCCGAGCCTCGCCAGAACCTCCCAACTCCTCCCCGGAGTCCCGAGCCCCGAACCGTTCGATCCGAAGACGGAGCTCTCCCCACCCTTGAGGAGTTCATCACACAGCTCGTCGTCTCTTCCAATGTCCAGGTCCCTACTCTCATGTCAACACTGGTCTACCTCGGCCGCCTAAAGTCGAAGCTCCAGCCCATGGCTCGTGGTCTGCGATGTACCGCCCACCGCATCTTCCTCGCTGCTTTGATTCTTTCAGCCAAGTACCTCAACGATAGCTCACCCAAGAACAAGCACTGGGCCAACTACAGCCACATCACTACTGAGTGCTACAGCTTTGGCTTCAGCCGCACTGAGGTCAACCTCATGGAGAAGCAGCTTCTCTTCCTTCTTGAATGGGATCTTCGAATTACCGAGGAGGACCTTTACCGTGATCTCGACGACTTCCTTGAGCCCCTCCGCCACAAGATTGCCGAGCGACATGCCAGGAAGATCCGACACCGCGAGGAGAAGCGACGACAGAAGGAGCTCTATGCCGCCTCCACCCGATATCCCAGCCCTGCCTCCTCTCGCGGTCACTCCCGCTCTCGAGGATCAACACCTGAGCACGCACGAAACCTTTCTGGAAACTTCACTCCTCCTGGTCTCAGCTACAGCAGCTCTTCTAGCTCTTACGCCTCATCTGTTTCCTCTGGCCGCGCTTACTCACAAGCTACCACCCCTCTCGAGCCCTCCGAGTCTGAGCCTTACTACTATGAGTCTCAACAGGGCAGCCTCTACGACTCACCCGTCCAGATCGTTCCCGATGTTGACTACCCCAAGGCTCATATGCCTGCTGGCCGCATGCTTCCTTATGAGATCACTGCCGATGAGTACCAACAGTACCAGCAAATCCATGAGACGTCATCCAAGAAGCAGCAGCAACATCAGCATCAACAGCAGCAGCGCTCAAGGCGCGGCATGTGGGGTCGTCTTCTCGGTGGTAGCGTCGCTGTGCGATAAATAGCTACCCACGATCGGGCACGCGCTTGATACCTAATGCATAGTCTTGGCGTTACACGGACCGCTATTTGGCATTACTATATCGATCTTTTCATCCGCTGCTTTTCTCATGGAAAAAGAAAGCTTGGCATGGCGTTGGTTGTTGATTTTTTACTCCTCCATCTGCTTTCTTAGAGAACCAGATACATCATGAGTTGGCCGACAAGCCACTCAGCATTATTCCCTTTGTTCTATTACAACCACCTTGTTTTTTCTACTCTACAGTCTTTCCACTGAAAGACCGGCGTTTATTCGGGTTTGCATGAAAGACAGAAGCCTCCCCGGGGATAAGGGGGCGTGTGCATTATTACTATTGGATTACTGTCATGGGACTAGGTTGGAAGGTTTCGGGATTACGCAGTATCAATGTTGTTCGACGGCCTCTACAAAGTATTACGCCCCACGATTGGTATCGGGGGATATGATGGAGTGAATAGGATAGGAATAGGATCAGGATCAGGACAAGGAGTAGGCATCATACACTGCCACATTTTGGAAGGATCTGGGTCATGGAGTTATTTAATGGGGTATACATCTTTGGGGGCCCAACAACAACAACAACAACAACAACAATATCTAAGAACAATACAGATACCAAAATTACAACTTAGCATTATTGAACTTTCTAGTACAAATCGGGCGACATGCCGTGATCTCTCCAATTCAGTGTTGAATCATCAATAATGCCTTTGCTGTGCGTGCCACCCATCCTCGTGAGGTTAACTGCAAGCCATTTTCTTACAGTGAATGTCTAAGTCAGTGTTGGTAGTGCCATAAAATAAGCCTTCTATATGCCTGATGATGCGCCTTTACAGGGTCCTCCCCTACAGTTTGGGCCCAGTTACCAAATTTGGTAGGCTTACTTGGTACTTTGACCAATCACGTAATCGTTTCTACCGCAAACAGTCAAATCCTTCGAATTCGGATTTTGACGAGTCCGACGGAGGATCAAGATGTAAGCCAACAAATAGATTCCATTTGCGTGCACTGCCGAATGCAATTGCTACAGTAGGTACTTAATTAGAGAATGAAATTACATTACATTGCGTTTTTCTTGAATGACTCAAAAGAAAATACTTGATTGCGCACTCAGGGCTAAGGGGTGTCTACATATGGAGAACGGTTGCGTATGCGGGTGGCGGACAAATACGAATAGAGCTTGTTTTATGGAGTTTGCTTTAGACTACTTGATACGAGGTTGATGGCAATGAAACGTGTTTTGAACTCTCCTCTAACTTGCGTCTACTCAACCTCAACGTGTTATATTTTTAGGTTGCTCAATTAAACCATGTTTTAATCGTCTGCACATAATATATTGTGCATTCTTTCAGCGCACACTCAATTGAGTATGGACATACTTTTAACAAGCAACGACTCACACCAACGAAAGTGAAAATGAAAATGGCGTGAATGATATATTCTTTTGTAACCTCCGCCGGGGACCGAAGGAGAACCACCTTGGGTAAAAGTTTCGAGACAGGGTGATTGCGAGAATTCGTCTATTGGTTCACCACATGAGATCGACAACATGACATATGCATGGCACGAGGTGCGTGAGAGCGGAAGAGTAAGCTGTGCATAGCTAAGAGAACCCTGAATTTGAGAATCTGGAGGCTGAGCTCGTACTATCTAAACCATGGCATAATACGCAGCTACACCATTACTGCCAACACTACCACTGCTGCCATTCCTAATACTACTCCTCCATGTCAACCTTGCGAGAGCGAAATCCGACTCCAGGAACCCGAGTCCGAAGGCTCAGGCTGCTCAGCACTACACTGATGCTTGATAGCGCCATCGCGAGAGCCGCCCACACGGGATCCAGCCTTACGCGTTCTCCACTTGAAGTCTCAATCGGATAGAAGCACCCAGCCGCAACGGGCACGGCAAGCATGTTGTACACAAGTGCCCACGCAAAGTTGACACGAATCCGTCCAAACACGGCGCGGCTGAGATCCAAGAGCGTCACTACAGCCGTAAGCTGTGACGTTGCGAGCACGAATGCCGCACTGCTAATGGCCACGTCGCTTCCCGTTCCTATGGCGATGCCCACATGGGCCGTCGTGAGCGCGGGGGAGTCGTTGATCCCGTCGCCGACCATGGCGATAGTAGCGCGTTTGGTCGTTGAGCCGCGTGCGTGGAGAGAGGCTTGGAGAGATGAGATCTTAGCTGCCTTGTCCGATGGGAGAACCTCAGCCAGGACATTAGACGAGGGTATGCCAACGCGCTGCGCCACCGCGCGGGCGGTGGTGACGTTGTCACCAGACAACATCCATACCTGAATACCACGAGAATCTAACGCTCGGATGACAGGAATTGTCTCACGACGGATCGGATCCGAGATGGACAACGCTGCGGCAAGAGTCCAGGTATCGGCAGATGATGCCCTTGTGGCGATTATAGCAATAGACTTGGCTTCGGATTTCCAGGTCTCAAGAAGTGAAGAGATGTGGGGCGACAAATTTACTGAAAATTCTCGCATGAGCATTTCGTTACCGATAATCATGTCAATCTCTTGATTGTCAATGTCCTTGAATGAGGCTTTCATGCCCCTTCCAGCCAACTCCTCGAGATTGTGAACATTGCTAGCCGGAGCATCACCACAGAAGGAGACAATCGATTTAGCTATAGGATGGCTGCTGCTCTCTTCGACAGCCTTGAGTGCTGACAGAAAAGCACTGCGTTCTTCTTCACTTGACGAAGTGTCAGGGAAGAGTACAGAATCGGTGACTTTCGGCTGTCCTCCCTCGGTGAGAGTACCCGTCTTGTCAAAGACGACGCAATCAATCTGGCTCGCCTTCTCAAACGCCTCACCACCTCCTTTGGCAAGAATACCGTGCTTAGCCGCAATACCTCCGCCTACAAAGATGGCGGTGGGTGCTGCAAGTGCGAGGCCACACGGGCAAGCAACAACAAAGACGGCAATGGCAAATTGGAGGGCAAACACTACCCGGCCGCCAGAAGAAGACTCCTCGTGATCTGGGACAGCACCAGAAAAGCCAAGCACCATCCAGATAATCCAGGTGAGGACTGCTATAAGAGTGATAACAGGAACGAAATAGGTGGTCAGAAGGTCGGCGATCTGCTCAATGGGCGCTCGTTTTGTCTGACCTTCCCGCACAACTTGAACGATCTGGTCCAGCATTGATTGTCCAGAAGCGCCCGTGACACGCATGGTGACGGCTGCTGCCTTGTTGATTGTCCCAGCAAAGATTTGATCTCCTTCCGTCTTATTGATGAGTCGAGATTCTCCAGTGAGACTTGATTCGTCAAAGTTGGTCTCTCCGCTGACGAGAATGCCATCGGCAGCAGGGGATGCACCATGAGGCACACGAATGATGTCTCCAGAGTCAAGTTGATCAACAGGCACAGTTCTAGTGATCTGGCCCCCAGCCTTGTCCTTTTCAACGAGGAGGGCTGTAGTTGGACGAAGCTTGCCTAGCATTTCGACTGCATCGCCAGTCTTGGATTTACTGTACGCCTCGATGAGCCTTCCCAAGAGAAGGAACAGCGTCAAGAAAACGACAGAGTCAAAATACATTTCGGCTCCAGACTCGCGATGCTCTCTTCGAGACGCCCCTGCGGCAATCATCTGTGCGACTGAGGAGAAATAGGCTATGCTTGTTCCCAGTGAAACAAGCATATTCATGCTACCGAATCTGTAAAAGCGTTGCATTAAGGGCATGCGACTTCCCCTTCGCCACATTGTTCGAACTTCTTTGATTGCTCGTACATGAAACACATCAGCGGCCAAGAAGTAGACTGGCGTAGCAAGGGCGAAAAGACAAATATCGAGGCGGCTAAGTCTGGAGACCCAAGGTTTCATGAGGTACATCTTCCCGTGATTGGAATCTGGTAGTAGGCTCATGTAAACTATGCCTAGGACAAAGGTAGGGATAGCGAAAACAATTGTAAGAATTATACGATACAACAAAGCTTGTTGATGCTTGGCTCTGATGATTCGAGATCGCTCCTCGAGTGTGGGAGGATGGTAGATTGAGGCTTTGAGAGACTCATCGGCTGCTTCAATGGCTTGCAAGATCTGCCTGATGGTAAATTTTGGAGCATCGGGTGTATAACGGAGTCTTAGGATAGGATTCTGAACGGTAGGCTCCTGGAAGATCTGGAGTCGACCTGGAGCAAGACCCTTGAGAGTTGTAACGATTCGCTCTGGACATCGCTGGCAGAATATGCCATCGACACTCACTTCAACGTCACGCTCCTCAGCCGAAACCCTTTTCTCTTGTAGATTGACAACCTCGTCGATTGTAGCATCGTATCCGAGATCCTCAATGGCATCAACAATATCCTGTGCTCGATCACCATCTGTGTATTCGATGGTTGCGCTGTTGGAAACGAGGTTTACAGCGACTTTTGTGACCCAGGGATACTTCTCTATCTCCTGCGAGATGGTATTGACACAAACAGCACATGTCATGCCGCCAACAGAGAGTGTAACTCGCCATGATGGAGTACTGGGGGATGTTTCTGTAACCACTTTTTGGAGGGGATACGGTAGAGAAGAACGTCTGGTAGGGGTATCGGATACGATGGAAGAAACACGAACCAGTCCACTCTTATCAACAGATGGTGACTTTCCGGGGATTTTCTCGGATTTACATGCTTCGCAATTTTCGAGGTGGGCAGCACGAGCGGCCTCTATCGCCAAAGGTGATACTTGTGGGCGCCAAAACTGAAAGAAAGAATCCAACCAGCCATCGGAATGCTCGGCGACACGGCTACTCTCCCCGTCAACCTGTGAAGTGCGATAGAGATCATTCGCTGTTCTGGCGGTTGTGTTGAGGCCGCAAACTTCGAAACCAGCGTCTTGAAGTACCCTTTGCATGCTGGCAACGGAAGCCGAGGAGTTCTCTTTGTGCTCGACTGTAACAACGGAGGTAACGAGATTGGGGGAAACCCAGAGTACATTGTCGCCAAAGGCATCGTGTAAGAGAGATCGAATCAAAGTGACACAGGTCGGGCAGTGCAGGTTCCCGAGGAGATAGGAGGTAGTGACAACAGTTTCTGTGGACGCCATTTTTGGAGTGTTTCACGGTCGGGCGTTGTGTGTTGTGATGAAATATAGGATGACAAGTGCTTGGTGAAGATGTTTTTGTATTCACCTTGAGTGATTGAGCAGCACGAGCGTTAGCCAGCTGTTTTTATTTTATTTTAAGAAAAATAAAAAGAAGAATAAACAATGATATTAAATTTTGTTGTAATTGTAGAGTTGATAATTTCTAGCCGTCTCGAGTCGCTTACATGGCCAGTATTTAATAGCATTGCGTCGTGGCCAAAAACCGCACAAATGTCGCAAATGATGACTCTATCGTCATGATGCTTTGTCACTAGTGCAATTCAATATTAACAACGACTTTCTTGTTGTACCTCGTGTTTGGTCATGTAAACGCCATGTTGACTGCTGTGAGAGCAAACGAATGATGCTAGAGAAGAAAAGCTCGTGCCTGTGTGAATTTGTGTTTCGTTCCTTTATTCAGAACCTGCCCAATATTGACCGACTGCCTGCACCTTCGCCTCGGTCAGCTCAAGGCGAATAGTGGCTTGTTCAAGTATGGCAGAGCAACGGGAGCTAATCCTAAAACAGTCAAGCGCACAATGCGTCGTTTGTGCCGTCAACCCGTGCCTTATTGTGCGTTGCCCCTCAAAACCTTGAAAGCAATGGGGACAATTCAAGCTCAAATTGATTACCTAAGTACCTAAGTACCTGCGTAATTGTCTGGGTAACTCTTCATCCTCAAAAACACACCATATACATACCTTTCATCATATTCGCAGCTGTGCATCGCCGAGATAGAGTTTATGTCAAGAATATACTCGTAACCCGAAGCTTCTTTCATCTTCTTCCCCTAAAGAACGAACGTGATCCTAAAGGTATATTCGACACCTTGAGAAACGGGACCATGCCTTCCTTAATCATGTCACTTGAACATGACTGACAACGGGTAAAGAAAACCTCGATAGAGACTTGCTGAGGCCCGTCAGGAAAACGAACAAAACATCAGAAGCCAAACTACCTGAATTTAGCCAAGACACTTTCGCAAATCTCTTAGTCCAATAATGGTGACCAAGGATGGTCCGACTAGAACTGACAGGTTGAAAAGAGCGCACACATGGGCCTCAGTCAAGTCTACCAGACAGACAGACCGTTGGCTTCTTCTCCTATGTACCTGGCCAAAGCTCATGTCAGCTCGCGTGATCTAGGTATGGATTTACCGAACCGAACTCGACAGGAATCAGTAGTTATTGAGTTCCGGCTAGAAGTCGGGAGCAACCTAGCCAGGGCCTCAAAAAGCCCTATTCATTGGGCAAATCGTCATGAGGAAGCAGTATCAGAACTGCCGCACTGCCCATATCCTTCCTCCTTCGAGGCTTAGAGCCAATGGTTGATTCTCGGGGGGGCATGGTCTGCCGTTAGTCATGCACTAACAAACGTGGGCTTGTCGTAAACCTGAACCTTATAAACGACAACCAGTCGTCTTACACGACAAGACGTTCTTCATAAGCTTTCTCCTCCACATGTCCGAGCTTATCTCAACTCCAGGAAATTGCGGAGAAGTTGCTGATTGTTAGTATTCCATTACGTACAGTTCCAACTTGCCATCTCAGAAGGAACAAGAAACCTCCCTGCGTTGCGGGGGATCCAATCACCAGCATGTTATCCTTTTGGCCTTGGTGTCCGGGGGAGGGGCAAAAGACAAAGGCCAGAAACGGCTATAAGCGGACTGGCGTTGCAATTGAATGCCTGCGATTATGACCCCAATACCAAGCTTTCCAACTCCCCAACCATTCTCCTCCAAGCCTTTCCATCTATCTCCCAAGACTTTCCCAAGACTTTCCCAAGACTTTCCCACATACCCTTTGTGGAATGATCAGTTCCCAATCTCACTACTCGCCAAGCACACTGACGCCCGCAGACGAGATCCTGATATTCAAGGTTGTTCTGTTTGCTATCGCATCAGATGCCTTCATGTTGCCTTTCTCTATCGTCTGTCAGTACCCAGCGTAGATACATTTCGCGGATGGAAACATGATGCACCGATGCGCCATTTGATAGCTTTCGTTGGATGAGTTTGACAACGAGTCAAGCCATCCTATTCACCTATTTTATTCAGTGGGCTCAAGTGGATATTCAAACGTAATAAGTCGATGCTCTGCGGGGTGAAGGCATATTCGCTTCAATCGCCTGGGATACACTATTTCTCCAGAGTGAAAAGGCCCATGTCGAACGTTGGCCGTAGCATCGGCCGGACATTGAGCTATTGAGGGATAGGCTCAAACACCCATGGCCATTCGCAAATATCCCTCGTCATAAGGAATATAGTACTGAGTTGGAGCAAGAGGTATCGGAATCTTGAGGTTGGCGCGCAACGCTCGAGGCGGAATTGCCCATTGCCGTATACTGTCCTAAATACAGGTGACCCCTAAAATGTCGACATAAGGCGTGGTTGACTCTTCTGAGTACCCGTTGGCCACCGTCAGGTCGAGCCAACGGGTAAGTTTCCAGAACCTTTTCTTTTTTTGGGGTAGCAGGCGTTTGCACGGAAGCTAGTTAGGTACTGTACTCCAAGCAGGCTACTTAGCGCTGCCTGCTTCTGCCTCTCGCCGCCTCTACGATGATTGATTCGTTCGGAACCTGAGTCCGGTTATGCTTATAATCGCCTCATGCGGCAATTGGAAGGATGTCATGCCTGGTTATCTCCTGACGCTGCCGTCCAAAAAGTCTCCATATACAATCGCGATATTACCTTACAGCGTACGTCTTGGAACCAGATAGAGGAGTTGGAAGTCTTGCTTTTGCATGAGATCGTTCCGAGGCAATGGGTGGCATGGATCCTCAATGCAACGTAGCAATTGTCCGCGTGATGATCCAAGACACGGTCAGCCAAGAGAACGGGGCAAGAGATATATCCACAGGAAAGCCATGCACTATTGCACTGTGACGCTGAGAGATATTCGATAGCTGGTGAGGATGTCTGGCCAAAAGTTAGCCGCCAGGTGAATCAGACATCTCCTGAGCAATCTCCCAATAGACTCCATAATAAGAGCGCGGTTGGAGCAAAAGACACGGAGAGCAGCAACCTCCAAATTTGGTTGCAAGGAAACGATGCCAGGGTTCAGCTCAGAGTTCCACCCCCGGAGGAAATAAGAACAGGCACACCGAGACCCTTGTTTCAACTCCTGAGGTGGAGACGTTAATACCTATCCTCGGGCTTGTTGGAGACCGCTGATTCATATTGGTGAGCTGGTGCCTCGGGAGCGAGAGTACCGTAGGCCTGTATTGATGAAGCTGTTGCTAAAATCATGGAACCTACCGGCCCCAAGTACCTTCTCATTCCTTCCGTGCCTCCCCGGAGCTCATATCGTGGTGTGCTCTTGTCCGAGGAGTGCATGATGGCGAGACAAATTATTTACCACCTAAGGTACGAGAATTGAGTTAAGCCACCAGGTAATGCCGTTAGTCATCCTGCGCTTATAGTATCGCTAGTCGAGTAGCCTAAGCACGCCACATCGCTCATCCGCTTCTGGAGGTTTCTTGATTAACGTGATGCTGCTTCACGAAGAAAGCTATCATGGCTGGATGATTGCAATCTCCAGCAGTAACCACTCGAGTCGGATCCCTGACACCTTATCTCTCGTCGAGATACGCGGGGGCCTGAGCAAGTCTCGGCACTGCGATATCACTCTTGGTATTTCGTAAAACATGCAACATCTTAGAATGTACTGCGTGCTTGGCTAGATAACACCAACACTCATGCCCCGTCTGTGCAATCCCCATCTCTGTGGCATGGGGCTCATCCCAGTAATGCATGGTACTCTGTCGTGTGTGGCGACTTGGCTTGGGGAGAATGTACAACATGTTATGGGCTGAAATAGTGCCTCGACTTCTTGGCTCTCTTGGCTCTTCGTTCGAACGACTCGTCCGCTTGCACTTTCTCTTGGCATCGTCGCCTCCTCGGGCAAATCCCAACTCTCAATCAACCAGTATTCCTTGGTCTTCTCCACAATGTCTGCCAACAAGTGACTCTGAGTCGGCTTACCCGAGCCACCAGGCTATCAAGACCAAGGAGTCGATGCTTGTTGTCTTGGCGATGGAGAAAGAATTTCGTAATGCTCACCTTCTCTTCTTAGCCAGGCCAAGCTCGAGTGTTTCTTTCGATGTGTCGTATCTTTGCTGGTTTCGGTACGCGATTCTCTGGGCATCTCATTCATGCATGCCCTGGTGTCACTCTCTTGATAGAATCTCTTGATGCTCCATAACATCTGCTCCCATGTAGCCAGCTTGGCTTGGCGATAGGGAGTGCCATGAGGTATAAAAGCTGAGGTGCTCTTGACGTTTGACCAGGAATTGCAGTGCCAGTCCTCGTCTCCATTCCGTCTCTTGCGAAGGCTCCTTCACAGTCCTCTCTTGTCTTTAGTCCTTGAAACTCAAGCCCAGCTTGCTGTTCTTGCAATGGCCACCAAAGATGAGTTCAAGGATGTCCCCGAGGCACATCCGGTACAGGTGCCTACCAACTCCAGCAGCGACATTCCTCACGACCATGCCGAGGAGGAGATTGTGAAGAAGCCGTGGTGGCACGGTTTCAAAGAACCGGGCTCAGCTCTTCAAATCATCGTAGCCGCCCTTTTCGCTATCGCCATCGGCGTGGTCGTCGCTACCCAGGTCGACGATATTCCGGAGGCTGCTCCCATCCTTGTTGGTATTATTGGCAACATGTGGCTCAGAGCCCTTAAGGCCGTTGGTAAGTTCCCTGTTGACATAAAGCCAGCAACAGCTTCTTCGATCAAGAGTTGGCTGCTGACCAGTTACAGTCCTTCCCCTGATCGTCTGCTCTATGTTGCTCGCCGTGACCAGACTCCGAGAGATGAGCAACGGGGGTTCTCTTCTCGCTAGATGGACTGTCGGATACTACATCATCACCACTCTCATATCCATCACACTGTCTTGTATCATGATGGGCCTCGTCTGGACCAAACAGTACTCGGTGGTCAGCACTAGCCCACTTGATAAAAAAGAACAGGAAAAACTAGAAGAAAATGATCGCACTATCCCCGTGGTCGTACAGGATATGTTCTTCTCTTTGATCCCCTCTAATGTGGTCAGGGCGTTGGCCGAAGACGAATTGCTTGCAGTCATCATCACCGCCATCATCGTCGGATACCTCATTGAATCCCCTCGCTCGCCAATCGTTCGCGTTACCGAGGAGATTGAACGTATGATCACCAAGATCATCAAATTCCTCATCGCGGTGGCCCCTATCGGTGTCTTCTTCCTGATTTTGCCCAACCTGATGAAGCTTGACATTGGCGAGATCGGCAAGAATCTGGGCCTTCTCATCGGTGCCACTCTGTCCACCATGCTCATCCACATCCTGATCATCGTGCCCATCATATTCTTCGCCTTCACCAGGATGAATGCCTACTCGTACTGGCTCAAGATCTCTCCTGCCTGGATCACTGCATGGGGAACTGCATCGTCTGCTGCCACTTTGTCGGTCACTCTTCGCTGCGCTAAGGACCGGGGTATTCCTTCCACTATCTACAAATTCACTTGTCCTCTGGGCTGTCTGATTAACATGGACGGGTAAGTTGCTGCCTTGTAATTCTGATAGTGCAAGACTAACCTAATAACAGAACCGCCATCTATCTTCCTGCTGCCGTTGTCTTCATGGCTGCGACGCAAGGCAAGACCCTAGGCCCTGCCGACTATGTCATTGTTGCACTGCTGTCAACGTTGGCCTCTATCGGTGTATCTCCCATTCCCTCGGCCTCGCTTGTTCTTTCAATCATGATTGCTCGCTCCGTCAATGTCGACCTCACCAACATGTATGCTGTCATCGTGGCTATTGATTGGTTCCTCGACCGCTTCCGTACCGCTGTCAACGTTTCCGGTGATTTGTTCGCATCTATGATCATCTACAAGATGACCAAGATCGAGGATCCGCCTGAGGTTGTCGAGCAAAACGCCCGAGAGGCTGATGAGAGCGAGAAGGATGCTTCCAACAAGGTTTAGGAATGAGCCATGGATGAAGTTTTTATAGCCGGCGTTGTAGCGTTGAAATTTTGTAGCTCGTTACCTAGTTGAATAACGTAGTTGAGATAGAGAATTGATCAGGGTCTTTGAATTCAGAAACTCGTTGGACGCCGATGTGAGTAATAAATGTGATGACTCAGGCCAAGAACATCTTGAAAGGGAAAGTGCCGATGAGCAAAAAGCTTAGCCTCTGTAATCCATCTCGCGTGGGGAAGGAAGATGCTTGGCATAGAAACTGCAAAGAAAAGTACGTGCTTCAGGACTTTGGGCCTCAGTATAAAGTCTCATAGAGAAACGACAGCAATGGTGAGGCACACGTGTACGCCTCTCTGGTTGGTAGTACCTTGGTAACGATGCATTATGGGAGAGGGCCAAGGACATGAAACAAAGATGGGAGGAACAGAGGCAAAAAGAACAAAATTACAAAGCCAAGTCCTGGCTAATATATACCCTCAATAAATAGGGACGCGAGAGATATACAATTGAGGCAGAGGCTTGATGAGCCTAGTCTTATCTAGGTAGGTACTAAGGTAATAAAGCTGACCTCCCCGTTTCCCGCTTCTGTTGCTTCTAGACCCTCCAGACTCCCGATGAAGGCGAGCTGCGGTAATCTAAAGATAGGTAAAGGGTGAGTACGTCAGCCTTAATGCTGTATTTAGTATGGAAATATGACCAGGCGTTTCGCGAAATCAGTTCGAAAGGGGATTCTTAATATTGCTGAGAAACAAACAACTGAAATGGATTTTGAAATGCTGACATGGGCGTCTCCTCTCAAAATATACCCTTTGTGTTTTTATTGGGACCACAGGAACTCTTATCAACAGCCGAAATCAAGATGTAACTAGTATTGCTTAGGACATGCCATAGCGAAGCTTCACAAAATAAGGTAAGATCAAGAACAACTGCACTGTACAGCACAATAACCGATACAAAGCTTCTTCATCTACGGATCGTTTCCACCATAGCGCCGTTACGGGTCCATTCATGAAAATTCCACTGCCGAACAGCTCTCCATCTTTGCAAAGATCTGTCATTGCTCATATAACCTTTGGAACGCTGCATTTTCCAGTATCCTCGAACCATTGATACTGGAGATGTCGTTTCCTCCAGCATCCAACTGCTTGTCATACTTGCCCATCGCCATATTCATGAGAAAAGGGCCAAGTTTCTCCGTTGGGCTATGCAACGACTGAAGTAAGTTTCTCATGACGGGACCCATGAACAAATACATAGCGTTGTAGAGCAAACCAGGGTTGGGAATGTATGGTTTGATGGTCTCATGATTTGTAGCATCCACACCAGCAGGACGTACAGATTCGACGTGGAATTTCGTCGGCACATGTAGTTCAGAAAGTGCCCTCTCAGTCTCGCCTTTCACACGACCGAAGATGGGTGTAAACGAAGTCGGCTCAAGGGTAGCCCCATGGCCAGAAACGTATATGAAGCGGAAGGGCTTGTTGGTAGGTGATATTTTGGAAAAGGCTTTGGCGGCAGCAACAGGGAAATCTTTGGTGATGGTGACATATTCACTTTGACGCACCTTGTCAGCTTATCCAAACTTGGCGCCTTTGGTGACAAAATGCAGACTTACTCTTTTGTTACTTTGAGCTGGCTGATACCCAATGCCCAAACTACACCGTTTGCGCCTTGCAGTCGATCGAGAACTTCCGAATTGTATTTGGTAAAGTTACTGTGCGTGATAACACTGACTCTGGGATCACCTGCTGCCATCGGAACTGGCCTGCGGCTCAGTATTGAAATCTTGGTGATGTCTTTCGATTTGAGCATAGCGTCAAGCACGCCAGAGCCAACGAGGCCAGTGGCTCCAGTGAGGATGAGATGCATGATATGCGAGAGTGGTTGATTATTTCAGGCTGTAAGTGCAAAGTTGAAGAAACTAAGAAATGCTGCTACGGTTGTTCCTTTAGCAAGTCCCAACAGGTCTATGAAAGAAGTTTACTTCAAATGGCGAGTTGAAGGGTTTTGTGATACTTAGTGTCGGAACTCATGAGATAACTCCATGACGAGCCACGGATTTAGGATCTAGTGTTAAGTCCGTGTTTCGCCAACCTCATAAACATTTCTACTTTTATATATATCAAGAATCAATTCAAGATTCACAGATTGCAGAGGAGATATAGGTGTAATCTCGTGTTAGCACATATTTGTGCTAGTACGGAGTACCTTACTAGTAGAGCTGGATTTTCTTACTGCGGCTTTCCTCCAAAAGAACGTTTTGAAGACGTACAGTATTCAATATCCAAGCAGGGGTTCGATTAACCGTGCAGGTCTGGCGTTACTCTAACGCGAACTAGTATAGTGCCCGTTCTGCCCACTTTTCGGTATAAGCTGCTGGACAGTTTCTAAAATCCTTCAGTTGCACTCACATCTCTACAGCGATTTCGACAATGCAATTTCCCTCTTCAAGATTAACCTATATCTCTGATCCCTTGTGCGAACCAGAAAGGCCTGTCGTGAGAGTCTCTCATTATCCAAAATACTTAAAGAGAATCGGTCCACTATTCGCTCTTTCAAGCCAACCTTCTTCGTGCTTCTCTCAGACCTGGTGATGATAGACGTTCTTAGAGTGGCTGGTCGAATGCAGCAATTATTTCTACTTATACACCATGACTGATAATTAAGAGTGTGATGAAATATGCGTCGGTTGGTTGCCTGATAAGTCTAACTCCAACGACAGATTGGAAGGCTGTAATCCTAAACCACTGCCGGCTCTAGCTCGGTGATGCGGGAGAGATTAACTAATATACACCCCGCTATTATACTCCCAGTGGATAAAAAACCCCAAAAGTTGCATATATATAACTGACAGTAAAGGGCACTCCTGATCAAGTCGGAGATCAGCATCTGTTTCCATCCATGCTCAATGGGGATATTAGGCAGACCATAGACAAAGGGCAAGCCCTAACACCACTACTATTTTGAGCCTCGCTTTGCTTGGAGATTATAAGAGACATGTCTGAGCACAGAATGAAAAATTGTGGGAGATTGAGAACGAGGAGCAACTGACTCAACCCGAGGATAAGAAGGTCCAAGACTGCATCGCCTCGGATTCTGGTCATCAAGAGATTAAGACTCCCAGGCTACAATAGCTGGTATTGATATTGATATATTTTGGTAAAGATCGAATCGAAGTCTATGTAAAAACAAAACAATCGCTATCCCGTGTATGCTTATTCTCAATCCCAAACGCCTTGCTTGGTCATCCCTCCGGTCCGCAGTCTCTTGTTTTAATCGAACTCAGGCTAAGCAAATCCAGAATCATCTGCTTTGAGCAAAGTTATTGTTGTTGGCGATCAGGTTTGGTGAGCCTCGGCGACTACCGACGACCTTATTGCTGGTAGCGTACTTCTTGATGTATTTGGTTGTGGTATCAACGCCAGTAATGCCGTACACGGACTGCGCGTACAGCACAAGACCAGAAACATGAGGAGTGGCCATTGAGGTGCCGCTCTCAATGTAGGTGCCGTTGTCGCTGAGCCACGAGGCAGAAATTACATCGACACCTGGAGCCATCATATCTACAGAGCTGCCGTAGTTGGACCAGCTGGGGATTCTCCAGTTCTTGTCAATGGCTCCAACAGTAATGGCCTGAGGAGCTGAAGCTGGAGATTTTGTCTTGGCATTTGTTCCTTGGTTTCCAGCGGCGACCACAAAGATGACTCCGGACTTGGCGGCATTCTTGATAATGTCGTTGAGCGCCCCAGATACACCATCGATACCAAGAGAGAGGTTGATCACCGAGAACTCTTGTCTGTTCTTCTTGATGATATCGTTGACGGCCCACTCAATACCGTTGAGAATGACGGAAAGATCTGCAGAGTCGCCCTGAAAGACTTTGACAGAAATGATCTTGGCCTTCTTAGCGACTCCGAAGGTCTTTCCAGCAATGGTTCCAGCAACATGAGTACCATGACCCAGTCGGTCAACATAATCTTTTCGGAAGGCTGTCCAGCCATTCTTGGCCCGGCCTTGGAACTCCTTATGGGTGGTACGGACACCACTATCAACAAGATAGGCAAACGAGTCAGAACCGCTTTGCGTGTGGTAGAGATAATTCTGGAAGCCCTTGTTGCGGTGTGAGATGGTTCCGAGGCCCCACGTGCTTGACTTTTGGTTGATTTCGCTTCTCTTCTCAAGCTGATCATCCTCATCCTCATCTTCAGTGTCCTCGCCTTCTTGGCTTGTCGTTTCTGCTGGTGGTGCTGGTTCCACGGGTTGTTCTTGACGCTTGGAAGCGTTCCATGTCAACTTGACTCTACGGTCAGGCTCAACACGGACGACCTATTTCAATTGTTAGACATCAAAAACGTTGCTGAGGTTTAGATGTCTTACCTCGGGGCTCTTCTTAATCTGCTTTACCGTCTCATCGTCGAATGTACCAGAGTATCCGTGAAAACCAGCCTCGGTCTCAAATGTCTTCTCAACGCCATTGTCGCCATCACGCTTCTCGAGACTTCGCTTGTGAACGCCGTCAACCCATTTCATATGAGCCTTAACTGCAGTGGCCTTGATCTCAGACTTGAGGGTAATGATGTAGCTGCCAGGGATTGTGCTGTCTACGCCAGAAGGAGTTGTAGGTGCTGTTAGACAACAGCCAAGGAGGGTGGTAACAATAACTGCGAAACTCTTAAGTTGAACCATGGTTCAAAGGATGGTGTGAAGCTTAATAGAAGGAGAGACAAGAGGTGAGAAGAGAGCGTATTTTGATAATGAATGAGAGTGCTGGTTATGACAGAAGATCAAGTTCACTCCGGACGTTCTTGTTTCAGGCTTAAGTACGAATCAGGTATTGCACTAGAAGCCGCTTCTCGCGCTAAACATGGTTCTATGCCATCATACCAGGTTTCTGGGGCGAAACGGACGAGACCCTGAGAGGCATCATTGCCATGACCAGATCCACGATTAAGCAAGCGCCTCACCATAGCCAAATACCGGATATACCGCCACCCAGACCCAATTTGACGCAGGAACAATGAATTCAGAAGCCAGAGAATGGAGGCGCCGCGTGGCCATAGCTCTAGCCAGACATTAACGGGCGGATGGTTGTCCGTATAGGCAAGGAAGCGATGTAAAAACCACGCGATGGCTTCGCAGTGGCCGTCTAGTTAAGCTCAGATTAGGCTAGCTGACCCCTACCTCGATAGACGGATCTGGAGATGCGATGACGATCATCTCATGAGCCGTGCCTTGACCTATGTGAGGCAATTGTGGCAGTGGCCAATGATATCTGAGGATAGAACCCGGAAATGGTCTAAATTCCCAGTAGTCTGGTCCAGACGTATAAGCCGCATTCCTCTACACAGACCACGACGCATACAAGACCCGGAGTATTGGATTCAAATTTTCCGCGTACTCCACAATTCGAAGCCGGATTGTCTTGTCTCAATGCCTGACACGGTTCGACGCTGCCGATAATCATCGTAGGTTTAAATAGCAGTGTTTTAGCACCTCAACTGGTATTCCAGCTATCGGCAAATTCCATCTGCCAAGCGACGTATTTGAGTAAGTATTGATGCTAGCGTGTGTGCTGTAGCTCTCTAGTAACATCATAGTCCGCCTCTTGCGTAATGCAAATAGCTATTGCAAATAGCTATTGGATGCCAAGATTAGGTTCATGGCAGATATTTACCTTCATCGTAGGAGGCATCAATTATCAGGCCCTTAGCACCAGTCTTCAGTATTTGTTATATCGCCGACTGGGTTCCTACTCTTGTACAGGTTCAAGATCTCAAAGGTATTGAACAAATCCAGTCATTTGTTCTCTTACCTGTCAGACGTCATGGACGATCATCATTTCAAGATCATTGCCCGGTAATTCAGAGGCCCAAGTTGTGCCGGATGGCATCACACGCTCACCACAGGTACAGGAGAGTATGCGTATCTCCCACCAAGAATTCACGGTTTGTAAGTGACAAAAAATGAAACCGGTCATCATAATAAACAACAGCAGCTGTAGAAAGTCATAAGTGTGCCAAGTCATACAATGGAATTCAGTGGCGAATGCCCTTTGATATAATCATGACTCGGAATTTTGCCAAGCGTGTTGCAACATAAATACTTCATAGTTGGTCATTGGTCTTTGCTAACGTGCGGGCGTCAGTTCACGATGTGGCACAACTTGTAAACATATATGACTTGGCAAATTCCTCTGAGCTGAATTATAGGCATATTTCAAAAGACACAATGATGGACGCGAATAACTCGGTCCTATATCGCGGCTAAGAATGTTCCGCTCAGCCAGTGACAAGTGGAATGTCGGACAATCGCTGAGTTGTACATTGTTAATAATAGTGTTTGATATTCATAGAAGAATATTGGTCGATTCGCGGATCCCACACTATCCATATGCTATGAAACATGTGCTTGATAAGAGAAATAATCTACAGCTTTAACTTACCGTCTTACTTTTGTCCTCTCTCGCTGTTTGAGAAGGCATATCACTGTCACGATGACAAGGCACTCCGGTTATCTTCGATTTTATAACTGGACAACATTTGGAAGGCTTTATCTCCCAGGAAGGCTGAAGTCTCGGAAATGACGCACAATCCAGTCTTTTGTTTATGTTAGTATCTGCATAAAGATCGCTGATCTAATATCTATCATGTAAGGACCAGCACCTGGGCCGCTATCATCGATGTGAAACAAATGTTTATGGCAAGTCATTTTATGACCACCGAACTATCTCAAACTGATATGAAGCCCCACAGTCATCATATGCTATTAGCTTGCTGAAAATGATGAAGATTTCGAGTGATGGATGAGATATGTCTGTTGAAGGAGTTTAGAAACAGCCCTCTAGAAACATGTTGACAAGCTGACTCATCAAGTTGACTAATACCACTCTCTGCCACAATCTCTCGTTAATTGATTGGATCTTGACACTCATTAAAGTCTCGGTGTTGCCTCCGAAGCTTAGCTGACGTTGATGGTCAAGCAAAGAACGGCAACCGATTGCGAGATCGCCGAGTGCCGGTCGGACCATCGGGGGCGCTAGAAAAAAAAAGCTGTCTCTGGCAGGAGGGGTCGGAATTTCGGGGTCTCCTTTGGGAACCTGTCTTTCATGTGGGGTAGTAAATAAATTAACGACCATTCAGAAGCCGAGATTCTCATATAAGCTGCCGCAGCTGTTTTTGTCATCCCACTTTCCCATCTTGCGACATCAAAGTCCTTTCCGAAGTCGGTCTAGTTCAATTGCGTGATTCTGTCGAAGCATCAACAATTCTCAAGACCGAGCAGGATCCGTCCAATTCAAGGGCAGAGACAGGGGAAAATAGAGTAAATCGGCGCCATGTCTTTCCTTACGGTTACTCCGTTGAGTCGCCTCTTGAAGGATTCTTTTGCTTCTCTTTTGACTCCGCCCTTTCTCCTCCTCTCCCTTCCTCAGTCTTCATCACCCTGAAAGTATCTCATCTCGCTTCAGAGCCAGCGACTTGAGTTTCAGTTGATAGACCATCTCTTTTGACTTGAAAGTCAACAGTCAACCGCGGGGTTTTGTTCTTTCTCTTCATTGACTTCAGAGACCCTCAAGATGCTACACCAAGAGTCGGCCCCTGTGGCCAAGACCAACTCGGCAGACTTCAATAAATTATCGTCCAGCCTCCCTTTTGGCCAGCAGGTTCCTCTATCATCAATCTCTGGCCCGACTTATGTGACCGCCCAACTCCTTGTTCAGCAGATTGCTTACAAGCTGTCCGATAAGATCTTCTCTTACTCTCCCGAGACCTTCGACCTCGATATCGCACTCAAGGAGTGGGCTTCCAAGAACGAGAAGAACATACACGGATACTCCACCGAGGTTCTGCCTCTCCAGACTCGAATTGGCGCTGGTGCTCTCGCTCTTGGCTACATCTTCTCTCCTGACTTCGATGTCTCCAAGCGTCACATTCCCCAGTCCCTGGTTGCGCCCTCAGGCAGCCTCCAGCAACTGCGTGGAACCCTCGACCAGCTCTCTCTCCTCTACGGCGTTTCCAGCCCCTTCGTCGCCCATGTCGCCGCTCTCGACTATTCTGATAGCAAGGGTCTGATCTCCAACTACGACTCTGCTCTGCGCCTTGCCGAGGACCTTGGTCTTGGACTTGTTGCTAGCACCTCCACCTATGAAGCTCAGCACATGTCCATCTTTGCCACTCTCTTGGCTACTCTTCTTCCTACTCTTCACATCTACGATGGTGTCCGCGTCGCTCGCGAGACTCTCCGTGTCGTTGATGCTTTGAGCGAGAACGGTGTTGCTGACCTGTATAGCAAGCTCTCTACTGAGGCTGGCAAGCTTAACACTCGTCTTGACACCGCCGGTAAGGTTGTTGAGCTCCTCAAGCTTTTCAACGACGAGCTCGGTACCGTCTATGAGCCTTTTGAGTACCACGGCCATGAGTCCCCTGACGTCGTCCTCGTTGCTTTTGGCAGCGTCGAGTCACAGGTGGCCAAGGAGGTTCTGGCCAGGATCTCTGCTGATGGCGCCAAGGTTGGGGTTATCAACGTGCGAATCTACCGCCCCTTTATTGAGGAGGCTTTTATCAAGGCCATCCCTGCTTCTGCTCGTACAATCGCCGTCCTTGGTCAGGTCAAAGACGAAATCGCTGTTGAGGATGAGGCTACCCAGTCTGCTCTCTACAGTGACGTCCTGACTGCTGTCACTTTCTCTGGTAAATTTGACACCGAGCCTGCGGTTCTCGACATTAAGTACACCCCTGCCCAGACTTTCACTCCTCAGGGTCTGGTCAACACTCTCCACAAGATCTTTGGCAACGAGGGCGAGGCCAAGAAATTACCTTCTCTCGTCCAGGCTCAGCAGTTCACCTTCTGGGACCTCGATAGCTCCTCTGCTCTCAACTCTCCCAGTGTTATTGGCAACCTGCTCTCCAAAGAATCCACCTCTAACGTTTATGTTAACGAGATCTTCGACAACCTCACCCAAGGCGGTCTCGTTCGAAGTGACCTCCGAGCCTCCAAGAAGGCCCTCGAGGCTCCTTACGACATTGACGATGCCAATACTATTGTGGTTGGTGACGAGAAGATTCTCCAGGAGGTTGATGTCCTCAAGGGTCTCGTCGAGGGTGGCAATGTCATTGTGAAGCTCTCCAACTTCAAGGATGACGAGGTCGAGAAGCGTCTCCCTCTCGCGTTCCGAAAGGGACTCCGGGAGAAGGCGGCTGAGCTCTTCATCCTCGACTCTTCCTATTCGCCTGCTTTCGAGAAGGACCCTCTCTTCTCCAAACTGCTACTCGAGCTGTCCTTCCTGAAGGTTGCTCTTCCTGACTATACCCCCGAGGATATCGCCAAGCACATCCTCGCTGAGGGTCACCCTCCTACTCTGGAGGAATCCTTGGATGCTGTCGGCCTTTGCCTCCGTCGTTTTGAGGTCCCCTCCACCTGGGCTGAGGTTGATGCCGACTTTGTTGACCCCAATCTTCCGGCTACCATCCAGAGCAACAGCTTCGTCGTCCACGACAAGGAGGAAGCTGAGGAGACTTTAGAGCTCCGTGACTGGCAGGCTGCTGCCAAGTCCCTTGCTTTCAAGGAGGCTTACGGCACCAAGAACGTTCTGCGACCCGAGTTGTCTGTCAAGACCTCGACCATCACTGTCAAGGAGAATCGCCGACTTACTCCTCAAGACTATGACCGCAACATCTTCCACATCGAATTTGATCTTGGTGACTCAGGTTTGACCTATAAGATCGGTGAGGCTCTGGGTATTCACGCCGAGAACGACGAGGAAGAGGTCAACCAGTTCATCGAGTTTTACGGCCTAAACCCTGCCGAGCTCGTCCAGGTTCCTGCCCGCGAGGATCCTGCCCTCCTCGAGACCCGTACTGTCTTCCAGGCCCTCGTCCAGAATGTCGACATTCTTGGCAAGCCTCCCAAGCGCTTCTATGAGGCCCTTGCTGAGTTTGCTACCGATGAGACTGAGAAGCAGAAGCTTGAGGCTCTCGCCAGCCCCGCTGGTGCTGAGGATCTGAAGCGCCGCACTGAGGTCGATACCGCTACCTATGTTGACATTCTTGAGGAGTTCAAGTCAGCTCGCCCAAGCTTCCACGACCTCGTCAAGATTGTCAGCCCTGCCAAGCGCCGAGAGTACTCTATCGCCTCTGCCCAGGCTGTTACTCCCAACTCGGTTTCTCTCATGATTGTCGTCGTTGACTGGGTTGATCCTCGTGGCCGTACCCGTTACGGACATGCTACCCGCTACCTCAGCCGTCTCCCAGTTGGTGCCAAGGTCACTGCTTCAGTCAAGCCTTCCGTCATGAAGCTTCCTACCAAGGACACTGCGCCTCTCATCATGGCTGGTCTCGGAACGGGTCTTGCTCCTTTCCGTGCCTTTGTTCAGTACCGCGCTATGCAGAAGGCTCAGGGCAAGGAGATCGGCTCCATCCTGTTGTACCTTGGATCTCGCCACCAGCGTGAGGAGTACCTCTATGGTGAGGAATGGGAGGCCTATCTAGCCGCTGGTGTTGTCACTCTTATCGGTTCTGCCTTCTCTCGTGACCAGCCTCAGAAGATTTACATTCAGGACCGCATGCGTCAGACCCTCAAGGAGATTGCAAAGGCTTACATCCAGGACGAGGGTAGCTTCTACCTCTGCGGTCCTACGTGGCCTGTACCTGATGTGACCAAGGTGCTCGAGGAGGCTATAGCCCACGAGGCCAAAGCTGCTGGCAAGAAGATTGATCCTCGCAAGGAGATTGAGAAGCTTAAGGAGGAGGGACGATACGTCCTTGAAGTTTACTAGCCGATATACGTCTTTCATGACTTGTGCTCAAAATGGTGCTCGGGATAGTATAGAAAGCATTGAAGCGTTTGAATTTAACTATATGAGTATATCTTTCCATTACGTCTTCTGCATTGTGACGCTTGTTATCAAGTCTGATACAAGACATTGTCATCCCCCAGATGCGAGGTTTCTGGGTTACTTTCATACCAGCATCGGCAAATCTTTGTCAGGGCTGATGAATGTCTTCCAGGTGCGTCCCTCAGCAGGACCTCGCTCTCGGTTCCTCGGCCCCTCTCGCAGCCCAAGGGGCACGTCTAGGACTGTCTGTCCTCCTCATCTGGAATGTATTGTTGGCTTACGCGCGCGACTACCGGCAAATCTAAGATATTTCTGAAATTGTTACCCGCCTTAACAATAATCCCAAGTCGTTGCCCAACCTCGAGATTATCTCGTGTGGCATAAGTGTTCTAGACCACGAGCGAAAAGCAAATATCACGGGTGGTGAAACCTACTAGCGACCAAACAAGATAGGATACCCGCCGCGGTGAGAACGAATATGGAAATCCGAAGGGCTTCTTTTCTTTTTGTCTCTGGAACCAAAAAGCCGTGCAGATCCTTTTGGGCATCAAGCCCAGCTATTGGCGCTCAGCCCAACCGGTGAATGCTCAATGCCCAATATTTGCTCACGCGAAGGGAGGGGGGATGCGCCGCGGAGATGATATCGAGATTGCTTGCATGGATGTGTCGCTGAAAAGAGTATTCCGCGGTCTGGAGGCTTTTGAGTTTTGAGCGACTGGTGAAGGTCTAAGCGAACCGATGATAGCCATCTGGCATACTTCCAATTGCCGATATGGTTTCTACAGTACAGTGTTCGGAAATGACGGGTATACATTTCTCATAGAGTTTCAATGTCGTGGTTTCTGCCAACAGCTGGAGATGTGATGGATCATTCAGCAGACGAGATAATGCACGTGTTCAACATTCGTGCATCGGCATCAGCATCAGCATCAGATTAAGTATGTGATTCATCAACTGGATCTCTTGGTGTCGTAAAATAGCCTATCACTTGAGGATCACCAATGTCTCAACTCCATGTCTTGCAGCTCAGCTCCCTCAGAAGACGAACCGAGCAACTCAAGTCTGTCTGTCCCACCTCAATTTATCGCCCTACATACAATCTTGCTAAAAAGAAAATGCGTAAAGGCCAAAAAGGAAACTTAATTGCCCCGTACTGGAATCGAACCAGTGATCTTATCATTTCGTATTGACGTTACTAGTGATACGCTTTACCACTGAGCCAACGGGGCTTGTTGATAATTATAAGCTTCAAGATCTGTATGCTCTATACGCAGATACAGAACAAGACCAAGTGATTGATTTAACCAAGCACCTTATCTTAATCCCCAATAGTAAAATAATTAATTATTAAGAAATATTTTTTTATTTTAATATTGAAGTTTATAATAAAAACTATTTTATTTTAATTTATCTTATTTTATTATATCTTATTAGCCTACCCTATTTCTATATTATAAATGCAAGTTATAGAGTTCTAGCTACTAGACCCTCTTCCAAGTCTTACCAGACTCTATGAGAATGGTTCATATGATCTAGATCAAGTCTTGGAATTCAAAGATTCAAAGAAACTGACCTGATCTGATCCGATTCGATTCGATCCGATCTGTTTGTCATTATCCGCCAATTTCGGCACCTTCTTGAAATTGCATGAACTCGCCGTTAGAATGCGGTGACGAACTGGAAAAAGCAAACATTCTTGGCTTCATAATGCTCTCGCCACAAGAGTCACATCCGAGTTTGAGAGGCCGACGATATAAAAAGCAATGTTGAGAAAAAGCAAAGCACTTAGGCACTGCGCCCCCTTTGAAGTGTCTGTTTCAGGGAGTGATCGTCAGGTAAGGCTACTGCGACAAGCTGAAAATAGAAGCCACAAAATGGCATGGCAAAGCAAAGGAAGATCTCACAAAGCCATGAATTCATGCATACGCACTGTACGTGTAATTCACTGGCAGAAGTGACTTGTCGACTGGCTAGAATACTGTCTAGACTGTACCTGACTGCTGATGTATGTATAATATCATATCCTGTCAGTGAAAGATCGACGACATGGATGGTTTCCTTTCCTGAATTGAAAGCGATAACTCATACGAGGCTGTCAAAGAGATCGACAGGACGGTTCAAGAATGCCGTTTTATGAGGCCGTGGCCATCACTTGGCCGTTGAGCTCAGAGTTCAGAGTTTGTCGTGTTACAACTCTTCATGTGAGTTATTGCTTTTGCTTGTTACGCATGCCGCGCACTTGTCTCGTCATAATCAGGCCGAGATGGCAAAGAATGTAATTGTGTGGCTGTGGTTGACCCAGTACGACTGAGGACACTGAGGTAAAGGTCACTGTCGCCATATTGTCCGCTCTCAAGGAGTACAATCACAGCGACAACACGCCCCGAGGTCACCGAACTGACCTGCAGGGAGACAATAACAAGTCATGTGCACCGATACGAAAAAGAAGAAATGATTCATGCTGGGTGCTTCCATGCATGTCTCGTCCTTTCTTTCATCACCGGTCTCAACCTATCGAGATGCCTCATGCACATACATGACCTCTAATAGCCTACCCAAGTCAGTAGCCTATTTGGACTCTACAGACCGGTACGGAGATCTCACGATGCATGTACGTATGCATGCATGTATGTATGTATGTATTTATGTATGCAGGGAGAACACCTTGGACCAAAACATGTCAGACTAGCAGACCTATCGGGAATAAAGATACCCAGACTCCCCCCAACCAATCTCCTGAAAACCGGAATTCCAGAGACAAGTCTAAAAGAAAGATGCAAGGGTTTCAACTCTAGCTGACGTATCAAAAAACACACGATAAATTTGAGTTTTGCACAGCGTCAATCGCACAATGGCCTGCTATACTTTCATAGCTGCAACTCTTCCCCTGAAATGTTATCTCTTTACTCTCCTCGTCGCTAGGAACTCATACTCCTGACGGTCAGCCTTGTTTCCCCGGGGCCCTTGTTCCTTGGGTTCAGGGATCTAATGAGCATACTGTAACTTCTGAACATACATAGACTGTCGTAATCGCATCAGCTTGACCAGGTCCCCAACAAGAGGTCAAAGCGAGAGAGATCTGCAGTACACCCCCTGGTTCATCTGTTCCCGGTCGCGAACCTAACCCACAATACCATCTGCTCAAAACTCGTTATCTAGATACGATCATACATACGATTCAGATGAAGGATCCCAGCAGATCGACCTATCTTTGAGGGGCTTGCAGTTGCAGCAGTAGTATATGCAATGCAGCCCTATGCATGAAGGTATCATGGTGAGAGAGAAGAGGGAGAGGGCGAAAGAAGAGGAAGAAGAACAAGAACAAGAACAAGAACAAGAAACGGGCTCTGATTCCAGCCCATGATTTAGCCTAGCCAGAGCTCTGGATCGGTATCATGCCTCCCGCTAACCGAGCGGAACCAGTCTTGCAGGGATCATCAACTACCGATACAAGGGGTTTGACCACTGTCATAGGGGCAGGGGTCGTTCCTCGTATGACAACCCTGAACTTTTGCACTTCCTCGTGATCTAGTCCCACGTATGTATGTACAGTATGTGAGTATGAGGAGACGACCAAGAAGGAGAGTAGTCAAAGTACCACTCACTGTAATTGTTATTGTAATTCCACGACCCGCGAGGTGGTGCTGTTCTCTCAACTGATCCCAACACGGATATGCCAAGGTTATGTATGTGCCGTAGTGGACCGTAATTACCGCCCGTCTGCTGATTCTCAGTCTAGTCTCACCCTTTTGCGACTCTGTCACATATCACTAATTAACATTAATATTCTCCGGCTAGAGATAACATGCATACCTATGTACAAACTCTGGAAACGGGATCCGGAAGGCGAGCTGGGACGGGGGGAGAGAGTAGCGAAATGCTTGGAACCAAGTGCTTGTATCATGCATGTGTTAAATTAATTGAAACTTTACAACCTCTTAATGCTAATAATACTGATCAGATAAATCTATTGCTCAGTTCTTGACACCTCTTTAATACTCATGCGTTTGAGAATGCTGACCGTGATACCCACGACATAACTAGGAAAGCAATAAATAAAGTGACAAATGAACGAATGAGAAATTCTACACTCGAACTTGAGTGTCACAACAGAAGTTAGAAAAAGGAACCTGATAAGAAATGAAAAAGAAATGAAAAATATGATATGTTATGATACCTCTCAAGTCAGTTCCAACATGACAAAAAGGAAAAAAGAAAAAGAAAACAAGATTCAAAACCAGGTGATTTAATACTACGCAGGGAGAAGAGACCAGAAAAAAGGAAAAGAAACAGACAAGAATCCCATTGATATCGCAAAGAACCACATACTCCATCTCTCCCAAGAGATTTTCGTCCTTCATGCTCATGCTCATGCTCATGCTGTAGCCAGAAAAAGCAACGCCAAAATACCTAGTGAGAACCAGCAAGCCCACATAACAGGGGGTCCATGCCCATGCTGAGAGGAGAGAACAAGCTCTCATCAAACTTTTAGTGCCCATCATCATTACCATTATTCCCAGGTTGGTGGTTCAGCTTGGAGCATCCATCGTGCGCCGTAATTAGCGTACTGTAACGTAGCGGAACGGAGCAGGGTAACAGCGATAGTGATACCGTTGCGCTGCCTGTCGTTGGTAGGATGAACAATGAAGTCTAGCTTGGGGTTTCAAAGTTTGGCGCCGATCCAATGCTAGACATGGGGTAATCCATCGCTCGTCTCACCCATGTCGTGACAATGACCGACCCCTAACCCTTAGCTACCACCCCCACCCCTGCCAGAACCCCTGTCAAGGGAGCTGTCACTGACCCTGTTGGTTGGGTTGGCTTGATCTTGGTCTCGATCTTGCCACACTTCTTCGGAGGAGTTCCACGCCATAGCCTTGGCTGTCGTTTCTCAGCTTCTGTCAGGACAGGGACGAAGAGGAGGAGAGACTAATGTTATCGTCTCCTAGTTTGCCCAACCGCGGGTCCAGTCTTGCAAGTCCCCGACGATTTGGTAGGTTGGGTTCGCCGAATGGCCATCGCCCCCCTTCTTGTCCCAGGCCCATCGATCGGCCAAGTCGCTGTCAAGCGTTCCCTGCATCATGTCCACGACGTAGTCGCCAATGACAGGTAGAAACTTCCATCCGTGGAAGGAACCTCCTGTTGCGATGTAGAGTCTGTCGCTCTGCGGGTGCGGTGATATGAGGAAGTCATGTGTCGGTGTTGATGCGTCCCTGTGGCAGAGACCAGTCAGCTCGGATAACTATACACATACACAGGCTCATGAGGATGGGTGGCCTTGCTTACCAACACATTCGGTAGGCCTCAATCTTGATGTTTTCGACTTCCTTGCCATATAGGCCATTGAATGTCCTTCGGGCCCGGTCCTCAAAGAACTTGAGAAATCGAGGTCCCGTCCACGTGTTATACATGGACTGGTTAGGCGCAACTGACATGGCCTCACCGGTTGGAGGGAACACTTGATAGTTGGTAAAGCACAGGTCGCAGTTGAACTTGATAGTTCCGTCGCTGAGAATTGACATACCCTCACCTGCAGATGACTTGTTAGCTCAGCCCAGTCAAGTACCGATGATATCCGTCCCGGTTGCAACATCAAACAAGCATGCAAGCAATACAGTACGTACCCTTGACCTGAGGTAAGCAATTCTTGAGCACCGGAATTGTTGAGAACTTGTCTTTTTGCGCGCCATGCAGCTTCGCATAGAAACTTACAGCTCCTGTAGCCAGCAGTCTCTCGCCAGCATGGAGTAGTGGCTTTTCAGGCGCGCTCTGCGCGAGTAGAGATGCCGTTCGAGCTCCAGCAGCAAGAAGAATCTTGTCAGCTCGCAGCGTCGTGCCGTCCTTGAGTGTAACACCAATACATTGGCCCTCTGACCCAAAGTCGAGTTTTGTCACTTCTCCAACGACATACTCGGCTCCGAGGTCGACCGCAGCCTGGACCACCGCGCCGAGAGCCTTATCCGCCTCCGCGAACCCTACGTCAGGGTTCCAGAGAACCCTGTCCACGCCCTTGAAATCAGCTGTCTCAAAGGCACCGTTCCAACGACGGCGCACTTCATCGACAGGCAGAAGCTCCGACCTGTTGGGGATCCCCATGTCACGGTAAGACTTGATACTCTCTTCGCCAAACGAGGTAGAGTCAGCACGAAGCATGCCGACTTCGTGATACCAAGTCTTGTATAACTCGTCTTGCCTCCACAGGGGCATAGCCTTCTTCAGCAGGCGCATGTAGAGTCTGTCCGGATAGTCATCGCGGACGATCTTGTTGATGTCGTGAGAAGCGGCCCTAGGATTGGGAAAATAGGCTGTGTCGACAATGGTAACTTGAACCTTGCCCTTTCTACGGAGTGAGAGCGCAGTCGCAGCACCAAAGTTGCCGGCCCCTATGATGAGGACAGAAGGGATGGTCATGATTGAGTCTCGCTGTGGTCAATTGAAGACTGAGAAACAAATTCGCACCAAGGTGAGTGTAAATGATAGGCTCTTATACTTGTTCTTGGAGTATAGGAAAGTGAGACTTGTTGGCGCCATATCATCTCCTGCGGGTGCGAACAGCAACTTTATATTGCAAACTCCAACTCCTGAGCCTGTAGCCGGGCCGGGAATTGCAGACCAATACCAAATAGCGGTCGACTGAGAGACGCCAGAAAGCCGAGACTAGTAACCGTTGAGAAAAGACGATTGCCGGTCAATGTAGTCTTGTGCTATGCTGTGTGGTGTAGTGTGTAGTGTACATAGAATATTGACCGTCATGTAGGCATGCGCGCGAGTAAGGCTAGGACAAGGCGTCCAAACAACCAATGGGTCATGGCGTACAGCCCTGTTGTGCAGTGTAATATAGGTAGTGCACTCCGTACGGATAGCGTAGTCTATAGATCAGCTACAGTATGTAGGTATCCATGGCCCCAGCGCCAACAATTTAGTTCCACACTCCTTGGAGAATACTGTACATACATTGATGGATTGACGTGGGCTCATGCCAAGGGGACTGTCTCATTTTTGACGGCTCCGGCAAGGGGGGCGTTGACCGAGAAAAAGAAACGACGGGAAGGGGAACAACGAAAAGATTCTCAAAAAAGAGATTCACAGACTGAGGAACTAGGTAACTTAGTTAGTCGAGAATCCCTGGGCGGCTCACCATTGGCTGAATGGGGGTGTGCCAAAAGCGTCTCAAGGAGAGAGCGAGAAAGCTCAGGCGAGCGATATGAACAGAGCGACAATGTTGTACAGTTTCCCGTAGAGTAATTAGCCTGGTCCAGCCCATGTTCCTTAGTGAATTGGGAGGTGAGAGAAGAAGAAAAGATACTCTTTTCTCTCATCGCATTCTCCACTCCCCCCCAAAAGCGAGAGCCAAAAAGTAAAACAACCCAGCTAAGGTGCTGGAACTAAACAGCAAGCTTCGCCTGGCTCACCTCAGTCATGGTTGAGAATGGTTTTGGTTGGTTGCGGGGTGTTTCTTGGCTGTTCCGCACCAAGATACCACAAGCCTCGCTGATGACACCAATTGATGACAAGTGCTGTGTAGATGGATAATAAACTCAAGACACGACCGACTGAGACTTGAGTTAGTTGTCGTTTGCTCCGCTTAACCTTAGGTTAGATGCAGTTATGCAGCCCGTCCGCAGGCCATCGATGCTGTACAGCACAGTGCTCTGGAACCCATAAACGCCATGCATTAGGCCAGTTGCCTTGTAAGGATCCCCGCGAGATCTGCTCTACTGGCACGATGAGATGTACCATACATATCCATTCCACCCAAGCTTTGGGTAACGCCTAATCCCAGATCTGACACTTCAGCACGGCGCGCTCTACGACTCAGCTCAATTTGACCAGGCCTGCCTGACCAGACCACGACGTTGCACAGTTCTTGTTGCGCGGTGCATGGTTGACCAAGGATGGACAAAGTTGAAGAGCTGAGGTTGACGCTATGACAGAAGCACCTTTCCGTCGTCTCCGGAACACACCGCTTATCTGACTTTCTTTTGTTTCCTCTCGTCTCTTCTCTTTCCTTTCCTCCCCTCTCCTCCTATTCTCGTTCCGTCCCTCCTCGTCCCATCTCGTTCGTCTCCTGGTCCATAAATCCTGGTCTGGGATGGAAACTCCCCTTACACAATCCATGCAAGTTCCCAGCTGCTAGCGCCCTAGTCCCGCACCGTTAAGAAGCCACGTGCGCCACTAAGGGCTGCACCAAGTCTGTTTCCCTTTGCCTGGAGTCGAGAAGTCAATGGGAAATGTTTGTGGGGAAAAGGTAGATTGGTCAGTGAGATCGGATGGTTTTGCCGAGTCCAAAATTCATCATGCCATTGTGTAGGTAGTGTTTGAGATGCTACTGTCTGCCTGCCCACGATCTCGAATCACAGTGCTGCTGCTACTTGAGAGTTGGTTAAGAGTCTCGTCACCATACATACCGATATACGATTTTCTCACAATTGCTGTTTCCAACTGGCTGGTCTGCATGTTGATCGCCAGGGTGCATGCCCAACAAATGGCCCTAGTGCCGGGATCATCGTCTAGGGCCGCCCCAGGGAAGAATGATGGAATTTCACCAGTCCCTAGAAGCTCTGAAAGCACCCCGAAAATGAAGTGTCACATTGCTGCAGTATGAGATCGTATGTCTGCAAGTCATCTGTGGCCAGCTTCCCACGAGTTTGGGAAAGCCACCCGCTTCTCGCAGTCGGCAGCCCAGCCTAGCACTGTATTTGTACGTACTCTAGTAAACCTCTTTGCCTGATCAAGTGCCTCTTGCGCGGGAACCGACAGCTTGTACCAGTGCTCTTGTGAGACCTTGGCCTGTTTCATTCTCATACGTGGCTGTACCTCCTTTTCTTGAACGTTCTGGATGTGTGGTCCTGTCGTACGACTTATAGACAGCCAGAAGACCCGTATAATCAAAATGACAATACATTTCTGAAATTTCCCATGCTGCCATCCGTCTTGGCCCTGTAGGGACGGGAAGATCTGTGAATGAGATGCCGCGTGGGTGGATTATTCCATCCTTTCTTAGTCGTTGAGGCCTACCATATCTACTAACTGTGGTACCTGCGAGCCGGCTGCTTCTCTTTTGAGAAGGATGTCCTAAAAATTATTGTGAAAAGGTTTCATGCATCTTGCCCGAAGGCTAACTGCATATGTAACGATTGTTTGTTTGGCGACTCTGACCGGTGATGTGCCTGCTTACAGGTGGTTGCATCATTCCTTTCAGATACAAGACTAGTTCAACTCCACAAAAGGTTGGGCGGTCGCTTATTGACCAGCAATTATGCCGTGATAAGAAGAATTTCGACTATCTTTCCTGTGTTCATGCGAATGATGCGTCATTGGGCATACTCCGCTGAGAGGCCAGTCATGCTATGCTCGTATTGTAACTTGCACGCAACTGAGGCCATGTAGGTCCGAATCAATTTCCATGATTTCGTGCAACGTTAACTGCTGGCGGATGGACCTGTGAGTGGCAGAGAAACCCTTGGCGCATCATTATTGGTTCATGCTTCTCGGGTTTGCATGAGCCGCATGGTTTATTTTCACCGGCTATATCTCCCCCAATCAAAGACAAGTCTCCGAATGTAAGGGAATTGACCGGTCAAGGTCACGCAGCCCATCAAAGCACAAGATAGAGCTCGTGACTAGGGCCTCAAGATGTAATAACGCGATGCTTGACCGTCAATTTATGTCTTTCAAGTCCGTCTCGGCGGGCAAACTTGCGTTTCTTGGGTGGATTCGGGCACCCAGGCACATCGCACCGCCAAGGTTTCCGATGCTTGTTACAGTGTTGTCTATGACAAGGGTCAGTTTAAACCAGCAACTCGGGGTGATAAGCATAAGCATACGCAAAAGAAGAATTTCGATCAAAGACCACAAGTTTCCCCTCCTTATCAACACCGCCCTTGTCACAGCGATGTCCCAAGGGACAGTGGTACGAGCCTTTGCCTCTCTGTTTAAGAGCGTCCATGTCGATTTTGCTGAATTGTTCATCTTCGTCATCCCCTGAGTCTTCTGAAATGGATAGGTTCCCACCAGGTGATAGGGCGTCATCAGTACTTCGAGATGCTAGCATAGCTCTGTGGCTATCGCGAGTTCCACCATCCATGTTATTGCCTCCGGAGAATGACCGGCTCCAGCCTGAAGATTCAGATTTAATAGCAGGGAAGGAAGAAACTGTATGGTAAGTTGGGGCAGACAAAACTCCTCCAGGTTCAGGTGTCCGTCGCCAGACTTCTTGTACGTCCTCAGAGAACTTTTCTGCCAGATCACGGATCTTGCTGCCAGAATGGGTGAGTCATGATATAACACGATTGGTTTAGAGACTTACCCAAGCTTGCTGATGTTCATGTCCATTGTAGCCATGGGCTGCAAATCCGCCATGTGCGTCTTATTGTAGGACAGCTCGTGCGCCTCCTCTGCAGCTGATGCTACATGAGGTCCCGTCACCAATTTATCTGTCAAAGAAAGCCACATCTGGGCGGTCTGAGTAAGATATTCTCCCACATCGTTGATGATATTTTGACGTTGTTCGGGTGATGAAACATTTGTAGTAAACTTTGCCTTTGCTGCCAACTCCCTGGAAACAGTCTCCAACTGGACCCGGACAAGGGCATCCAGAGAATTGGGCTCCATAGAATTGCTGGGGATCGTATTGATCCCCGATTCAAAGACGAGTGCAGAGGATGGAATTGACATGATGGTACAGTAGTATGTGTACCTCTTTCTGTACTATTGAGATCGCTGGCAATAGGCGTTGATATGTGAGTATGCACCTATAGTACTGTACGTAGGTATGTGCTCTGTATCCGTACTATGCTTAGAGCTTCGACCAACCACGCGGGACCTAGTTAGCAGTAGCGTGTTGCAAATTGTTGTGGCACGGAAGCTAACGAAGGGCTCCAGACCGGCGCGGCGCGGCGGCGGCGGCGGCGGCGGGAAGGCAAAATTTTGGGGCGATCGAGGGGGAGGGGGAATTGGCTGTCAGGAACTGTCTATCCGTCCACCTAAGGTTTCGCGGTCGCGCTTCTAAGACAGAAGAAAAGAAAAAGATGCGCATGCGTCGGTTAAAGGAGGGCAGTCTGTAGCGTAACCGTCGGAGAATACCATGCGCGGGTTTGCGTGGTATTTAGACCTAGAAGCCGGTGCTGAGAGGCGAAAGACAAAAGTCGCAGACAATCTGCTTGATGAGTGTCCTACGTCTTTGGTCCGCAAAAGAGGACAACGACGGCAACACCCAAAGTCGGGTCGACAAAATGAATGTTGTGGTCTCTTCGGTCAGTCTCTTGGAACTTGCTCCTTATGAGGCCGGTAGAGAGGCAAGACACGCGGTGCCGGGCACAAGCACAGCTTTTTCGCGTGAGCAATAAGTGACGAGACAAGAGACAACAAGCTTGGGGGGGAAGAGACAACTGAGTCAAGGTAACGCTAATGCGTATGGGGGCTGCCGCAACCCGTATCACAGGATGTACCGAGCACCGTTTGTAGTATTGTTGGCACTGGACTCCGGCCCCGTTGTTTGTGTCTCCTGTCAAGGATCATCTTGACTGTGCCCTTGCTAGACCGGTTGGCCCTCTTAACCCCAAAGAAGCAAGGGCGGGTGATTAAGTTGGGAGGTGCGCCATGGGCGTTTTTTCCCTGCCGATAAAAGCCCATCTTGGGCCTCGTAAGTAAACCCCCTGGTCCTTGACCTGGAAGGCCAGGTCCCATCACATCGATGGGCCGCCACACCTGCTCAGTCCTTTCATCCCCTCTCTGGCTCTATCTTGACGGCGGCAGCAGGCGCGTAAGGCGCGTGAGGCAACAGTGGGTGAGATTCGCCTTCAGGTTGCCCGCCCTACCAATCGTGACTAGGCGGTACTGGTTCTAATATCGTGAGGCGGCGTCCTGCTAGCTATTGGAGAAGCACTCTCTCTCCCTTGTGTTAAGGGCTTTAAGCTCGTCAGGTTCCAAGTGGGGAGGCCTGCAATCCAACCATTGACCTTAATGTCTCTAACAGCTCCTAGACATCTCTTTAGTTAAAAGTCCAAACTGCTTCTAGAGAGGCAGAGAGTAGAGCACCTGGTCAACGTCCCTTTTAATGCAGGTACTCTCCCCAGACTTATCTCACGCCATGACCTTCCGGTCTTCTTGACTTTGCTTCAACACCCCTCCGCTGGTCCCTTGGTTGAACTGTTTCCTCTTCGCTTCTTGTTGTCTCCTTTCGCCCCCGCTATCCCGGCGGTTCACACTCCAAAAACCCACTCTCGGTAGGCGTGGTTCTCTGCCTTGAAGCGAACCACTCTACTGGTATCTCATCAATAGGCTCTCAGTTCGACGCGCCGCAACGGTTGTGCGTCGCCCCTGGGGCCCGTCAGCTCTGATCATCAAACGTCTGGCATCGCTACTTGTTACCGCCGCCCGCTGCCGCTGGCCTTCCGTGGTGTACTGATCCGGCCGACTCCGAAACCATCGTACTGTAAGGTCTTGTTCTCTCATCTCTCCATTAACTATAGCACGGCCCATCGGACTTGTCCCCGGCGTTCCCTGCCACGAGCCGTCCAAATGGAGAGTTCACCAGAATCAGTCCGTCCGGTGAAGCGCGTCAAATACGCGCGACAAGACGATGCGATCCCACTGAACATAGCCACGTCTAGCATCAGGGCCTCCGACAGCGTTGAAGGATCCCTGGTTACTGATGTCCCTTTATTCGAAAATACATGGCCCATGACAACGGGAGTATCGTCTCCCTCAGAGGACCTATTCAACCTTCCCGAGGACCTTGGCGATTCGTGGGCCCCAGCTTTTACAGGTAAGGAAGTGAACCTGTTGTCACTCACTCCATGCTCCCATCCACCTCACCTCACCCACCTTTCCTTATGGCTCTGCCCTCTCGGAAATTCTTCAGATCCTAACTCTGACCCGTTGTCCCTGTCAAATCCTTGTGGAGGATCTTGAAATCAGATGGGTCTCGGATGAGAGAGGTGTAACCATGGGCAGAAAGGAGATGAGAGAGAACATGTGCACCCACCCACCCCGCTCTTACTCCCACCCTCACCCCGTTACACAAACCGACTGAGAATCCATCTTTCATCCATTATGTTCCCGACTTTGTTCCAATTCCTGCCGAGAAGATCAAAACTTCCCGTCGACCCGACCATGCCATGGTAGACTATCAAGTCCGTGAGCTGACGTTCCATGCAGCCCCCCAGCCTGCGTTGAATCTTCAGGTAGCCACAGCACCTCAACCTGAACCTCAACCTGTGCCACCTCGCTCTCAGGCCCAGCGACTGCCTCGCCTCTTACCTGCGGTGCATGATGCTCCTCCAGAGCGGGCTGTCGAACCGCAAGACTCGAAGAAGAGAGGCCTGGCACCAGTAGAAGGGCTCGTTGTAAGTCCGTTCACCGCGAATGAGGACCGACTTATTGTGTCTGCCTATCCTCGCTATGCTCGCCCTGAGAATGGACAGGTGAATGGGTACGTTAAATTCAACTGGCCTTCGCGAGCTCCATCGAGACGACCGTCTGGTCCTGTACCACTCCCATCGGAGGATGACGTTGAGGACATAACGTCCAACGTAACGCGACCGCACACTGCTGGTCGCACTCCAACCATAATAACTCTGGTTAACCCTGGGCCTGCCGTGTCTTCCGCGCAAAATGGGACTATTTCGCCCATAGACCTAGAGGGAGGATGGGGAAGCACTTCATCGCCGAGATTGATGGCAGGTTCTCCAGTTTTCTTTCGAGACACTTCACAAATCCTGGTAGCTGGTGACCCGAAAATGCTGCCTCCTCAATTCGGATTCCAAGCCAAAATGGATCATATCGACAGACGATTGTTTGAGTTCTGTAAGTCTTTGAAACGTGCTTGGGCTTTGAACAAGCATTTGCTCACCACTCGGTAGATATCAAGAACTGGTGCCCAGGAAGGAGTGTGCTTAGCAACACAAACCTGTGGTTAAAGGATCTGGCGCCGATGCATAAGAACGAAGGTATTCTACACGCTATTCAGAGTCTTGCCGGGGTATACATCTATGATTATATACCGGATGAACGTATCCGACAGCGGATCAATCAGCGATATGTCACGGCAGATCAATATTTCAGCACACTCCTCAATGCACCCGAAAGTAGGGAAAATGGTAGAGGGCAGGAGGTCATCACCATGGCCGTGCTTCTTTCAATGCAGGATGTATGTATGATGTTGCAGGATTTTGTGGTTGTGCGACTTCGTTGTTGTGAAGTGACCTGACTGGTATTTAGATTGTTCTCACTGAACGACGACTCAAGAAGCCATACAACCCACGATGGCTGGAAGGATTCAGGCAAGGCGAATACTTTCTGCAAGCAACAGACCCTGGTGCTCGCTACTGGAATACCAACAACGTCCAGTACAACGAACTTCGCATCTCTCAATCAATCATCGTTGGCCGGGCAGTGATTCTCGCTCAACCTATGATGGCCCTTCCATCACCAGAGACTTTTAACCCTGAGGCTGAAGCAGGCAGGTTCAGCTGGCTCCTCTATGGAACAGAGAAGGATATGTTTGAAATCCATGGAGGATGTGGCTTTTCGAAGAAACTGTTGCATCTTATGAGCCAAGTAACGTATTGTGCAGGTCGATTGCAGCAAGAGCCCGAATCCACCATCGTCCCAATCACGGCAAAATTTCTTTTGCGCGAACTATCAGAAATGCGCCAATGGAGCCGTGAGGGCAAAGACTGGGAGCTGGCTCGAAAATGCCCTCCAACGATAGACTGGGTGCGCGACAAAGCAGACCAAGTGATAATCGATTCGAACCAAATCATGACCGAGGTTACAGCTGAGGCGTGGAGGATCGCCGCCATTATTTATTATCAATGTCGTCTTCTGAGGTACGAATATGTGATGAAGGGGAAGAAAGGGTCCTACCTAGGAGGGAGAGAAGTGGACAAACAGAAGGAAGCTGGAGATCCATTGGGATAATGGGCGTTGATTTTGCAACAGCTCAGCTCACTCCTTCCTTCGCCCTCTGCCGGCTCAACACTGACACTGCCTGCTTTCCCTGCCACCCTACCTACCTATCCTACCTGACTTGCGTTCGATGCGACAGTGGCAAGAGCGCTCGCTGACTGAACCTTCTATTAGGCTGCCTCGAAATCACCCGGAAGTTCTTGCCAATCTTGATGATCTTGCCCGTTGCATACGAATTATGCCTACATCGGGGTCTCACTTTACAGCTCAAGCACCCCTATTACCAGTGTTTTTCCTGGGCCTACTCGCTACTGAACCTGTACACAAGGACGTTTCAATGGATTGGTTCGAACAAGTGGTCCAAACACCAGTCCGCAGTGTAAGTGCAAAGAAAGAAACGCAAACCTCCCATTTTTAGTAATCTATGGCAAGACGCAGGCTGGTTCTGCCCTTGCCCAGGTCTACTGAACCCAACATTACCTACCTACTCTAGTTGCAGAATTAGGGGCTAATTACCTGTCACCTCAGAGCGTCCCCCCCTTATACGACGCGCTTTTGCGCATCTGGGGGTGGATTAACAAAGAAGTCCAAATCCCACGAGATCCAACTGCTCTCCCCAAAGATATCGGTAAGAGGTACCCTTGGTGGGAACACCTTGTTGCAAAGGTCCTCGAAGCAGAAGAGGAAACCCTGTGCCTAACCTGACGAAACGCAACGAACAAAACTTTGATCTGTCCATCCATTTTGGGATCACAATACCTTCCCTTGCTCGTAAAAAGGTACTGCCCGCAGATATCCTCAGCAATAGTTGCCCGCCTTTTGGTGAAAATTCTTTTAGGAATTAGATGTGATGGTAGCGGCCAGCCGCGGAGACAGATTAGTAACTGACTCCTGAGACAGCACTGTCGGCGTCGTCTCGTTGGTCCTTGCTGTCCTTACGGCGAACGAGATATTGTCCTGAAAACAAGTCAGTATGAAAATCGTAAAAGAAGAGAGAGAGAGAGAGAGAGAGAGAGAGAGAAGAACAAAGAAAGAAAGAAAGAAAGAAAGAAAGAAAGAAAGAAATCGCCAGAGGGCATTAATAGGAGGGAACTTACGGAACTCCGATCCTGGGGCCTGCCAGACATCGATTACGCTCAGTCCTGCCTTATAGCACATGAGGCGCACGTTATCTTCGCCGTACTTGTGAGAATCAAACCAGTCGAACTCTTCGCCTTTCTGGATGATGCGGCTCATCTTCTTAAGCTTCACATCTTTCTTGGCCCGAAAGAAGAAGCGATGACGAGTAGTGGGCTCATCCTCCAATTGCGCGAGGAGTTCCCAATCTTCCCCACGAAACCATTCCTCACCTGCCAGACGATTGGCATGCTTGAAGCCATTCAAGAAGAACTTGTGGTAGAGGTCGTCGCAAGAGTGGTAGGCGTTCCAGATCTTCTCCTTGTTGTTGGGAAGAGTGTGACCGTCCATTCCAATCAGAAGCAAGTCATCAGGTCGCAAGGCATCGGCCCAGAACTTCAGGTGAGCGAGTGCTTCAGGCCAAGGATCGTTGCAGAGAACCGAGCCTAGCGAGAGGAAGAGACGGGGTGTCGAGATCTTTTGGATATAGCTCATGCCATCACCAAAGGTGCCCCAGATACCAGCACAGGTCACTGAAGACTCAGGGCTCGGGTGCTGCTCCACGAGGTATTTGACATTGTGATTCAGTGACGATCTGGAGATGTCCAATGCGAGGTACTTGGCGGGAACTTTGTCTTTTTCAAAGGCTGCGAGAAGGTGGCCAACCTTGCGAGTGTCACTGGATGGGGTCGTGTTAGTATGGACGGGGTAAGCTCACAGCCACCACCACTCATTGAGGGTGGGCAGAGTGCGGGGCAATAGAAGATGAACTAACCCAGCTCCTAGATCAATAATTGTGACACCAGCTGGGCATCGCGCAGCAACATCGGCGCCATGCTTATCGAACAAGGCAATCTCGTCATGAGTCTGATAAAATTCAGGGGTGAAGATGATCTGATTCCAGATCGGCAACCCGACATCGTCGTATAGTAATTCGTCGGGTAGCGTGGGTTTGGAGGTTGGAGAGTATGAGCCCGTGAGGGCCTCTTGCAATCGCTTGCCAACGCCGTCATACATGTTGCTACCGCCGATATCGACTACGGCTCCATGCGCGGGAGCATCATTCTTGGGATCCATCACGGCAAACGAAGGACATCAATCAATCCAAGCATTCGTTTTTCTCAATGTCGTTATGCAAATCGGAGGAGTGTGTGACTATACTATACTTCCAAGGTTAACAGGGTCCAGCACGCACAAAACAATTCCACGACTCAGGGTCAACAATACCACTTAGGAAGATTTTTTTAAAAAAAAAATAATAAAGAAGAAGAAGAAGAAGCGCTGTGGAACGATAGGTTACAGCACGGCACGATATGATATGGCAGTGTTGTATTCAAAAACGGGTTTGTGGAAAGGTACCGGCGGTTGAGATCGACTACAACAAACCTCGATGCTAGCGAGTGAAGGAGGAAGAGATTGCGATTCAGGACACGCTCTTCCCGATTTTATACCCGGCAAGCAGATGTGAGAAGGCGGTTACTGTGATTACTACCGCTGTCAAGTTACTGCTAGACACAGGCCACTGCTACCGGCTGTCACTGCTCAATGGAGACGACCGCCCAGGGATGAGTCGAAGAAGGGCCGCAGACGATAGGAATGTGCGAGGGCAAACGAGACAGGCAGACAGGCAAACAAGGGCCGTAATATGATTTGAGTCGATCTGGTTCGAGACGATTCAAGAGAAAAGGAGAGAGAATTGCTGCTGTGGCAGCATGGATCCTGTCTGTTGAAACAAAGCAGCGCAATGTCTGATTCTTTTTTTTTCTGTGGTGCCGTTTTGACAGCTCAACGTCGGTACCAGTGCACTGCATGGTAGGCAATGCAGCTTGGTCTGCTGCTGCTGCTGGATAACACGCCCATACCCATAGCTATACCCCAGCACTTGGAGTGTGTTTGGGTGCGTAAGGTGGTAGAATAAAATGGGAATGGATCTTGGCCATGTCCCAGACCTGACCAGAAGTGGTTCATCCTACATTAGGGCGAGAGCGTGGAGGGTGACATTCTCATGCTTCGACACTGACATCCCCACCATAAGACATGGGGTTCCGGTATGTGCTGGGGAAGTTATCAAGACCCTTGTTTTCGCTCTTTGGAGCTGCCTGCTTTCTTTTTTCTTCTTCCTGTCGGTACTGAGAATCAATTTATAGTGTTGTTTACCTTGTTTCATGTGTCTCGCTCTCGTATTAGTCTTATAAGTGCCATGCGTCGACTGACATGAAACTCAGCTCATCTTTTGCACTCATATAGATACTTCAGCTTCGGCTTTAACCACATGCTCCGGTACCTAGGCGGACCATGCCCCTGCAGAGCGCGCTAATGAGGCTCCAGGATGTGGTGAGAAACAAGAGCCCATTTAGGCATTTGGGGCCTGTGGCCTGTGTCCAGGCCCCCTCCACAATTGCTTGAGGTTGTGTTGCAAAACTCGTAAAACACAGCATAAGCCAACCCGCGGCAGGCTTCAAGGCACCAGCACATTTCAACTGCTTCAACGTGGTGATATGAACTCAATCCAATGATGAGTTGCTCTCAGGTATCTGAATGACCCCATCTTTATCCCCACAGGCCCGCCTTCGCCCGTTCTAGCCGTGCCGGGCGCTATTTTCCCTCTCCATGCCTCGTTTGCTATGGTCTGTGGAAAGTCCAATGAAGTTGGTGGCAGATTTTGAGCAGATGACTGGTCACCTTGGCACAGAGAAGAGAGAGCCTTGAAGTTATTCTCAGGCAAGGTGGCTGCACTAGAGGGCACTTTGTTCACCCCCAATCTGACCAGCCCTGGACGGTGGGAGGCAAGCAGATGCACGTCATGGTTTGAGACGGATCCCGCTCGAGCTAGAGAGCAAGCAGCATGAGCGTGACAGATGGAAAGATAGCGTGGTTCAGGTCGGGCTCCATTGGTTACAAGGCTTTGAGTCATTTCCCTTCTTGGACTGAAAGCGTGATGGTTTCATTCTGTGGGTAGTACAATGGCGTTATTGATCCCCAGTGCTATCTCAATGGCGGTTCCTGACACCCTCAGCTGTTCTGTTTAGAACCCCCGGTGCAAATCGTCTGGGGTCCTGCTGCGAATCTCGAGCAACAAAGACGAGTCTTCCCGAGGATGGAGCATGCCATTGTCGTTATCCCACGGTTAAATCTTAACACCTTGACCGCCTGTTGATTCATCATTGGAAAAAGCATGCTCTCCGGCTGCTTGACCAGGCTCGGCCCCAATTATGCCCCATTCTACCGCGGCACAGATCACTGTTGAATCTCTCGATGGCCTGTGATATGGAGGCGGTGGGGAAGATTGCGTACCTGTCCAGCTGCTGCAGTTGATACTGGACACACTGCGTACGTGTAACGAAGCAGTGCGGTTGAAAAGTCTGACAGAGTTGGAGTTCAGATGGATTCCGCAAGAGACCCCTGTACAGGAAGATGTTTGTTTCTGAGTATCCAGTCAAGATTTGTCAAAAAGAGCGCCCCACTCCTCTGATCCAATGTGGTTCGTCCTGAAGCGGAGGTGTGCTGCAAGAGTGAGATGCAGAAAAATAGCCCGCCGCTATTGCAAGGGTTCGATTGCACTAAACTGACACAAAACTAACCCGAACTGAACTAAACTGAACTCATGAGCTGGAGGGTTTCCAGTACCTGGCAATATACCCCCGCCTTCTATAAGATGATATGTGAACTCGGAAGCTCAATCTTGAACACGGTGAACCCCGGACCCTGTGGCCGCCTCGAGCATCTAACTCAAGCTTCAACGTTCTTTATGGGCCTCGTTTGTATGTACGTAAGTCTTGGCTCAGGTAAACTTCAACTAAGGGCAAGGAAGGGAACTCCCGTGGTGCTAAAATAGTTTCCTTTTCTTCCCGTGGTCCGCCCAGACTTAATTGGGGCCTCTGGAATTATTGATTCTCAATGGCAAGACATTTCTTAGCAAGAAGATATCAATCCATGAAAAGGCTCCATGTCAGACAGGTAGTAAAATCTGTCAACGCAGCGTGTGCGGTCGGTGATATTGGTCGACCATCAGCTGTCCCCTTCACAACAGACTTGTAACCTCCTACTGTGGTTTTCGTCATCTTATTTCTATTCCCGTCACCGGCTGTTCCAATGAACCACATTAATTCAGCTTCAACTCACTTATTAACAGCGCAAGGTTACACAATAGGATGTCTAACCATCATCATGGGTTCCGATTAGTGACGTTATAAGCATGCCACCCCTCTATGATCTTTGCCGCCGACTGACAAACTCAATTCAGACACCTTCGCCTTCAGACCCAGGTCACGGTGGAAAGGCTCAACTGTCTTGTTATCAACCGGGTATAGTTGCCGCCTAACACGGCAAGATAGCGTAAATTGGTCATTATGCACTATCTCTGACGAGAGCTCGATCACGTCCGATGACAGGATAGAGCCTTGCATGATGATGAACGTTATTGGTAATACTGAGAGACCACCTCCCTGCCAATATTGCCAATGTAAACGGGGTGGACTGATAGATTTCGATCGACAGGTTTCCCCGTGGGTGCACACACCCTTCTGTAGCGATGGAGGGTCGGTCGCAATCATAACACCGCTCTACAGCCTTATAGCAGGGCCAGATTCCGTCAGATCATAAGAAACAAGGGGCTCCTAATTGGGCCCGAGAGCTAGGCTAAAAGTCTAGGAATATGAAACCCGCTTGGTGGTGCTTGTTGGTCTTTGAAAGCAACAAAACTGATGCCTTCTATAAATTGGAAGGTAGATATGTTCTGAATAGAAGAAAGACAGGGTATGTTAGATGCTCACCCACATCACATCCTGGGCTGTGTCTAGCCAGCAAGCAGCCCGATAGATCGCGATTGGAGGTTGTCACCCCGTCTTGGGGTAGTTGATGTGTGGTAACACAACAGGGTCCTCTCTAATGGTGTTGTCTGCCTGCACAGGTGTTCTCTCTAGACTCCACCGGGTTTCAGGGCCGAAAGGCTGTGGGTGTCCCGGGGCCTTGATTGATTTGCCACTCCCAAGATACTGGTTAGGGCTATCTATAGTTAGTTCCTTCTTGATCACTGCTTTATCATCAACAATACCATCTCATGTGATGTCCTTCAGGACGCTATTCCGTGCTGTCACGTCAATAGTTGCCTTTTGAACGTGGACGAGGTCTTTGTTGGGCGGTAACGCAGTTGTCAAGCGAGAAACCAGGGCATGGACAGGGGGAATAGCACACAACGCACGCACAGGACATACAACACACAACATAAACAAACCACAAGCTAGGTATGAAACCACCGACAGCCTAATTGAGATGGGTATGTTACAATCCTCAACATACTGTCCAATTCCACGCATTTTGGGACATACAACTTAACGCACTTTTGTCAGTCCAATTCTTTTCACCACGGAGAGCTCACGTCGTCCAAGTTGAAGCTGTCAAGTCGAGAGAGCCTCAAAAAAGCAAAACGAGCATGGAGAGAACCACAATTCATGCCACGGCATGTGGAGTAGCGAGCAATTAACCTTTCCTTTTCCCGGTTACCGCTGAAAATCAGTTTGTTAGTGGTGACGATGCTGATCATATCAGGCGATCCTTGTCCTTGAGCTCTTTAACTGCTCAATAAACGACACAAGACAAGACAAGACGGCACGTTAAATGTCCAATATACGGAGTAATATCCAATGCAATGCAATGTAATGTAATGTCATGATACTCTGTGTATGTGATATGTTGAACGCCAAGACCTCAATTCACAGTCATGGCCCCAAAAGGACCTAACACGGAAACAGCAGGAGCAGTTGATCGTGCCTACTGGATCGCTAGCCGAGGCCAATTACGAGGCCACGGTTCACTTAAGCGTGATCCGAGATCCAAGACATTTACATGAACATCCATCCTCCCATCCTTGCGCAACCTTACAACTACCAGGTATAACACTATTGCCGGCTCGCTTACGCTGTCATTCGACCGGAAAACAACCCGCCGGTCCTTGTTGAGCCTCGGAGGCTTTAGCAATGCAGTTCTGTCAGTTATGATGGACAAATGAGAAGCCAGTATCGCCACAGTGCAATGGTTTTTTCAGTACTCGATGATACTTGACAAGCAAGCCACGGCACTATCGCTTATTAGCCTCGCAAGCTCCCTGCACGTTGGTCCCAGAGACGTTGTTATTGTTTCCAAATGCTCCGCTGCACCCTGGCTTGTCTTACAGCCGACAACGTCTTGCGTGTTTTCTGTCTTGATGAGCATTGATATTCCTTCTTCTTGCTTCTTCCAGTCTGTCACATGCCACGTGAAATTAACATAGCACTAATGCCCACTCAAGAGACGCATTTTGATGACCGTCGATCATTAACTCAGCTGCTATATCCGTGCATATGTTGTACGACAGAGCTCAGAGCTGTTGAGACCTCGAATACTTCACAAACCACACCGCAGTTGACCTGAGGAGAAGAGAGCGCGGATATCAGATCCCCATAGAGAGCCAGCCGTTTGCAGAAAGAAGACTTTCATTCGCTGGTGTCGCAGCTACTGAAATCCACGTCAACCTCATGTTCTCCTGCGAGACCGGTAGATGGAAATCTACACAAGAGCATAATCTCTGCGGGCCCATGCTTTGACAGCGCTTGGTAACGCAGCTCTAAGGCGTAGGTTAGAAAAGACGCCTTATTGAGTCAGATGGCCAAGTTGGAGCCAAGAACTAGACGTATAACAGTGCAATGTTGTGTGTGCACGCGAGTCAAGGTATCGTCGTTGGCTCCGCCGCCATTCTGCTTTTCACGGAACCAGTTCTCTCCTATCAAGTCACCATCCTGCATGGAGTCACATCAGCAATGGAACCGAGATATTCTAGAGTTTTCAGCTGGGCAACGTTGTTCCTGCCTTAGAACTCGGGACCGGGCGAAGGGGTTGGTCGAGTGATAATACTCGACACAGCAGCTGAAGAGAAAAGAAAAGAAAAGCACACGACACAAAAGCAAATATTGCATGCCGTGGTGGTACCTGTGGATAACATGGGGTGTTGGTACATTTCAGCTATCCTTCTGCATATTACAGATAATATTCTCTATGCTGTGGATTCTGACTCTCTCTGGTAGTGCCTCGGGAATGACTTGATACCATGAGCCACCCATCAGTCAATACCCAGTCCATGGCTAGTGCGATAAATCCTTTACAGCTCTCAAGAATTGCCAAACTTGGGTCTTTCTAGTTTCGAGTGCTCCGCTATCCCGCGCCAAAAGCCTGTGCTTGCGCCGTGACGACGGAGTCGACGTGGACGGAACCTGTCACATCCCGGATCTGTCAACACGGGGACCGGCGTATTTCGGGTCGGCTTGCAAGTCCAGTCCAGTTGATCTTCCTCATTAACGTCGCCTTTAGGGGTGGCTTGTACCACATTGCTCTCAGCCAGCCTTTCGAGGCTGCCGGTGGCTCCGCCTATCATGGATGGGTGTCAGTAGATGAAGGCAAGGCACCAAGTCTCTGATAGCGGACAGCAGAAGGTTCTTTAAACAACGAGGGAGGTAACTCTGACGGATACCCGGATATGCTAGACAGCCATCCGATGCGGACTCACTTTTTGCTGATTCATATTGTCTTGATCTACGAAGCTCACATATCGCAACATTGTAAGTGAAGTTGTCTCACTGGAACCGCCTATTATAAAGTAGTTCAATTTGGTCTTAATGACAGCGTCTGGAATACGAGTTCAGGCTTGGGTTCGAAACCTTGTCGGGGTGCTCTGATGTCCAGAGCTTCGAGATACCTTAGGTACTCGATTCCTCAGCGAACAAAGCTAGAGCGCAAAATGGTCAGTACAAAAGAGAAAACAACTGAGACAACAGGAGCCCAGGGATCGCGGAGTCGGATTCAGCATTGCATGCGCTGCCACAGGATGTGTGGTGACAGCTACGCCCCTGTCGCTGTGCAAAGTTCATGGATTCGGCCATATCTGTACACGACAGCACGCAGGTAAGACAATTGAATTATTATTCAAAAAAGTGACACACCCAATCATTGCATTACTAAGTACAAGGGTTGTCGTCAAAACTCAAGAGGTGTCCCGGGGTTGAGAGTGAGAAGATCTTCTGTTATAACAGGACATCTTCATAGACGTTCGTTGTACAGCGACCATCCGTGATGCAAGACTAATGTGAGCTGCAAGAAATGTCAGGTAGCATTTGACCAGGGCCCTGGCAGACATCTGTCTTTCAAGGGCGGGCCGTCGCCGATTTATGATTCACGAACATGGATACAAGGCACACGAACGACGCTTGAAAAGCTAGTACAGTAATTGTGGTCCCGAGAACTTTACAGCTCATACCCTGAGTTGTTCTTACAGTACGGCATGTCAATGATCGGGCCTCAATGCTTCACGGCAAAAACGCCAGACATGAGAAGCATCAATGCATGCGACGTAGTGGGCCGGACAAACGACGTAAAAGCCGCTTTTGCCACATCAACGGGCATATGCAGGGCCTGAGGAAACAAAAGAGAAAACACGACATCAAAGCGTGACACCAGAAATCGACTGCCATAAAAAAGCCATCTTCAGCCATGAGCCTCGGGTGTAGATGATGCAGCAACGAACCCTTGTCAGGGATCAGGGGTCATTCAACACCCATTGACTATTGTGTCGTGGCCTGGTGACGTCGTGAGCATACTTGGGTGTCCTATCAGAAAGCTCTGATCAACAGCAATTGGGACCTGTGATCTCAATAGCTCACGTTATTCTGACCTCAATTGGGTTTTTGTGCCCATTGACGAGTGCGCAATTCTAGCTATCTTATCAACGAGCAAAGCAAGCAGACGGATGGATTTCAAACTCATATCGATGGCCAATGATTGTTCCGCCGCTTTACAATAACGCCTCTATCAAAGCAAAAGCCTATCTGTCTTTGTGTACGTACTTTGGTTTACCTTGGAGTATCCGTCTCATTCTGCTTTTGACTACCTTGGGTTTATTCCTCCCAGAAGCCAGGGAAAAGGTACTCGACCTTCTTCATGGCCTCGGGATCACGGCCAGCTGGCTTGGTCATGAACTTGACGGCTCCTTGAGAGGCACCAGCCCAGTGCTTCGCTTGGACCAGGTCGCTGTTCTCGAGCTCAGCAAGTCGATCCAAGACACCCGCTACGAGTCGCTTGGCATTTTCGTTGTTAGCCTTCATGTACTTGATGACCAGCTCGACATTAACATCCTCAAACGAATGCCAGCAATCATAGTCGGTGGCCATGGCAATCACCTGGTAGGCCAGCTCGGCCTCGCGGGCAAGCTTGGCTTCAGGAAGGGTCGACATGTTGATAACAGATCCTCCCCAAGATCGATACATGTTGGACTCGGCGCGAGTTGAGAACTGCGGTCCTTCTAGATTGTTTGTCAGAGGATGATTAGGTAGTTAATTGGCACTGGTTCATCGGGTCTCTTACCCATTACAATGACCGTGCCCTTCTCGTGCAAGACGACGCCGTCGCCCTCCATATGAGCTGCACAAGCCTTGACCACCTTAGCAAGGCCTGCATCGAAAGGGTCGGCAAAGCCAACATGTCCAACTACACCACCCTCAAAGAAGGTAAAGGGACGGATACCCTTTGTGCGATCAATGACCTGGTCCGGGACGACAAAGTCCATAGGCTTGATCTCCTCTTGCAAGGAACCAACGGCGGAGAAGGCAATGACGGATCTAACACCGATATGTCGTAGAGCAGCAATGTTTGCGCGGTTCGGGACCTCGTGAGGAGCAAACTGATGGTGGACACCATGGCGAGCAAGGAAAGCGACGTAGCCACCTTTATGGGAGAGGATCTGGATCGGCGAGGCCGGGGGCCCCCAGGGTGTAATAGGGTTGAGAGCAGCGACGGGTTCGAAGCCCTCGAGCTGGCCGAGACCAGTACCGCCAATCACGGCGATATGGACAGGCTCTATGAGGGTGATGCGAGAATCAGTATTGCGCCTAATATTGATGGATACGGACAGATAAGGTAGTCTACACACTGTCGAACGTAGTGGGGAGGTCACCCATATTGACGAATTGAAGCCGAGATTAGTTGGAGCAAAGACTTGGACCGTTGGTGATAATGAGAGGTTATCGTCGTCGCGAGGAAATATCTGCCGTGTCTACCTTGGTCCTCAGCGAAATGCCTACCTACCCCGCCGCCATGACCAAGCTTACGGGCTTGGGCAGAGGTGGGATGGGATGGAGGGGTCGTGGACCCTTGGGAGCTCTACCATTGGTTGGCACATTTGAAGATATCAAATCTTTGGCATGGCATTGCTGTTGTTCTATTATGAAGATTACAGGTATGAAGGAATTCTCAGCATATTGTGTTTATAGACTTATGATAGATAAGCTATTACTGTTATCATAAGGACCTACCAAGGCTCGCCGTGACACACCATCTCGAAATGATGTGTTATCATCTCATAGTGCTCTGTGCTATGCTATGTGCTATGAGCTCTGTAGATATTTTGTCATTCTCTGCATCGTCTTGGGAATTAGCTATCAAAAGTCATTCTGGAGCTGGAGAGAACTCTCAAAATATCTCAAGGGTACTTCAATAGAGTATTTTACGCCTTTGTTCCTATGTCGGTATTTTGTTCATTTCAGATGCACGCCTTGTGTTACCATTTACTGGTTTGGCGGGGCCAGGTTCTTTTACGCTTAGTGAATACCTATTTATTTCACATTATTAACGTTGACCCAACACAGGTACTTATAATTTAATGATAGAGCTGAATCTGCTTTATTTTTATTTTATCTTCTGCGAATAGTAACCTTGTATGCAGCCTCGAAATTCACAGTCTCACTCACCCTCTCTTACTCATTATGCTGACCAAGCCGGCCAAAATTTTCCGACCTAGCTCCGCCAAAATTTAGCCCACCACAACCTCATCCATCAAATAGCAGCCACAAGTTATCAACGACTGTATATGGATGCCATGACGAGAAATGACAAAATGACCCGACTTCCCGACAACGTCAATTTGCTGAACGAGGCTCACGAGAATGGACCTGATGAAACCATCGAGGAGCGATGCTTCGCTGCAGCCCTCGTCTGTCTTGAAGGCCACTACACTCAGTCTCCTCCCATGGGCCCTCAGACAGCCGCTAAAGTGAGCTCCATGATCACAAAAACATTAGAGAAAACACATACAATACGCAAGGCTCGGTAAGCCCCGGCTTCCGTAATCTACGCCAACCTCATCACTAACGAGCGTGCAGCGAGGCCATCTCAAGAAATGTGGCGATTTGGATCTGGCTCACAAGAATTTTTGCTGCTGCCATACCCAGCCTCACCACACGATCTGTAGGGCCGTTGTCAAGTCTCAACGATCCGGAGAAGGGCGTCACTCCTCAGGAGAGCACTGCCTTGATTGTCATGAACCATGCAACAATTAAGGAGGATATAGCGACTCTCATCAAGCTTATGCATATTGCCAGGAATCTCCTCGTGAATGCTGAGCCCGAGGTGCCGCAAGACATCTGCGCGGCGGTTCACTTTGATCAAATGGTCTATCAGACGATCATTCTCTGTGTCAACGTAACGAGTAAGGGCTACGACGGAGAGATTCTTGATGAGAACCAGAGATTAAAGCTTGGTGATGTCACAGAACTATGTAGGCATCCGTGGTGTCGAGACATATACTGCCAAACTAACAAACAACCTAGACAAAAAGCTACTGGTAACTTCGTTACAGCAAGCTCACAACTGGACGGCGAAACACGACAGGAACAAGATGTCTTTTTGGTTTGACGTTCTATTTGATGATGACGGCGCGCTTTCGGGTCCCGAGGAGACTCTAGGCGATGGCTCAGGCTTCCGGCCAGACGTGGCAAAGCGACAGGTCCAGCATTGGCTCGATAGGAACTCCAAGCTATGTGACACTGCCAGGAAGCTGCTCAAAGATTACGCCCAGAACCAAGCCTCAAAACCACCCGGCAACCTCGCCCCGATTCGACCTCTGGCTTGGAACTGGCTCCCAGATGGCTCTGTGGATGTTCCTGGGGATGTTGCCAATACTGAGGAGAAGATCAACCCAGTGTGGAAGCCTGATGAGACGGACAAATTCGAACAAGATCGTGCATATGGGCGCGTCTCGAGAGAAGTTGATACCTGGTGGTTGAACGCCCGTGACCCTAATTACGAAGAATGGCTAGTCCTGATGCCATCTGTGGAGTTTGCCCAGAGCCGCCTGGAACATTGCCGCAATAACCTCGTGCATCGATACGCTCACTCTTGTGGAACAGACCACTCTCCGCCACCAGGTGTTGTTGAGGATGAAGAGCTCTCAGAACACGAGCATTGCCATCACTGTGAACACGACGATCATGAGCATCATCATGAGCATCATCACGATCATCACCACGACCATCACCACGACCATCACCACGACCATCACCACGAATGTAACCATGACCATGACCATCACGACCACGACCACGACCACGACCACGAGGATGACCAAGAATACGTATGCCAATGTGATCACGACCATGACCATGACCATGACCATGATCACGATCACCACCATCACCATCATGATCATGATCATGAGTATGCTCACGACTATGTGGAGGATATTATGGACGAAGAAGACGCTGATGATGACGAATCTTATGGAGAGGGGCCACTGACCGGTCTGCTAACTGAAGTGCCCAACATTTTGGATCCCAAACAGATCGAGGCTCTGCACATGATTGTCAAGTCATGCATTTTGGACAACGCCGGTTCAGGATTGACTCGAGCAGGCGAGAACCTTCAGAAGACCCGGTGTCGCATGTTCCTGGCCCTTGACTGCGGAAAGAGTCTCCTTAGAGAGATGCTAGTCTTCATTGCAGTCTGGGAGAAGGATGAGCAGTCACTCATCTTCCAGGTCACGACTCAGATTGTGGAGGCCCTTCATCACAGTGCCCTGATTCCATATGCTTGGAACTCTCTGCGTATTCCCAAGGATATCATCTCGCCCGCTCAGACAGTCCTTCTACGACTTGTCAACCACATGTTCAGAGCTCGGATAAACAACTCCGCTTCTCAGGAGATAAAGGACAATTCCCGCGACATCAAGCTTGTTCATTTCTTCTTGAGCTTCTTTCGAAGCCGTATCGTCCCCGAATGTGCCGCTCTCATGCATCTTCAGGCTCAAATTCGGGAAGAGAACTGCGACCCTTCCGAGTTTCCTGTGGATAGTTGGGATATGGAACGTGCCAAGGATGGCCTGGCTCAGTACCTCGACTTTCTCACGACTGTTGCTGAGATGTTGGACACACGAGCCAAGCTGATCGAGTGGGAGGCCATCTACGATCTTATCACGATCTTGACTGGACTGGAGGCTGGAGTACCCAAGAAGCCTCTTATTGAGCTCCCCAAGCGATCACCCCGGAATGACAGTGACGGCAACCCTATGGTTGAGCGGCCATACGCTGCTGCGGATGATGGACTTCCCCCATCGCCACCACCTCCTCCTCTACAGGAGCCAGCGCATAAGTTCCCCTGGTCCGGGATCAAAGGACAAATCTTTACCATCATCGCCACACTCTTACAGCCTCCTCAAGGTCAGAGCAGCCCTGGAAATCCTGATGTGCAGATGCAGATGGTAAAGTATAACGGAATCGTGCCTCTTCTCAATTGCTGCGCCTACGACGACCACAACCCATATGCCAAGGAGCGAGTGACGATTTGCCTCAAGTGGCTACTGGACGGCTGCGAGGCTGCTAACAACTTCTTCCGTGAACTTGTCAACCTCTCGCCACCGCCTAACCTTCGGCCTGCCCCTGGCGGTACCACCGTGTCAACGATAAGAGTTGATGGCATCCAAGGCGAAGTCAAGGTGCAGGTCCGCTCGAGTACGTCCGCACCAGGCGAACAGGAGACTAATGACATTGTGGACGGAGCTGGCAGAATTGATCTCAACCAACCCAGTGGACGAGGTAGCATTGAAGATGATTTTATGGCATAAATGGCCCGGTATTTGTCATGGGAAATATGAGAGAACTTTCAGAAGAGTTTAACTCAAAGGATGATATGTTTGATCGAGTTTCTGATTTCTGCATACGGCTGGAGTTTGGGCAAATACGTAAAAGTTGTGCTTATTAGGGATACCTGGTTTTGGACTCTGCATAGAATCATTTTGAGCAAAAGTCAAGCTCTTGATTTGTTGGTCTTTCGTCATGTCATGTTGAACAAGTATTACGCAGAATATTAAGCACAGTTCAGATGAAACACCACATATCCCCCATCGAACCATAATGGGTATGGCAGAAGCCTTTGGGTCATCGGCAAATACGATACTGTTCACGCCTTGGTAGCTAGCACCTAATTCCCAGTACGGGAAGCTTTCTAGGCTAAGGATATTCACTATTTGAGCAATCAAAAATTCCTCGAGTTTCTACATCAAGTGCTATTCCTACCAAGCCTGAAAAGTGCAATCAGTCTCCCTCCTTTTCAAGATCTGGGGCCGCGATAAGCCTACGATAATTATCTGGGGGGGGGGGGTACTTAACTGATACTCTACAAGGAATGAGTATCTTTTAGATTAATGCTAATGACCTTCAATGCCTATAGCCAACTCTTGGTAGGGAAATGAATCACAAGCCAGCTCAGTTCAGTGTCTTTCTCTCATCCCTTGTTTTCAGAAGCCTGGCATGTTAAGCACCGTCCCACCCTTTGGTAGCCGGTAGACAGACCTCTAGAGTTCGGCATCGGAAATATGTCATTTGTATGAGTCCAGCGAGTGCATAGTCAACGCACTTACACGACGGCTCTCTGTCAGTCTCTGAATGAGTTTCCTTGGTAGGCTTAGATCATTGACACCACATACAGTAGCAGTATCCACTAACTGGGATTTGCGTTGAGTATTTTTTATTAATAAAATCATGAATTTCGATTCTGAGCTGATACCTCTGACCCTCCTAATAACTTTTGAAGCGATCGCCAAGTTCTGACACAAAACTTTATTTGCGCCTTTACCAAGTTTGGTAGTGACAGGAAACGTCGGGGACCCATTTTGCTATCCCTTGACTTGTTTTTTGAGTTTTTGGGCATCAGTGTACAGTGAGAGTGCGGTCCCTTGGCTCGATCTCGTGGCATGACAGGGAGGTCTGGAGATCGAGACAAGGGTTGTCGGTTGATACGGGACAATCACAGACAAATGCCGGCTGAACAAGAAATCCTGTTGGTTCAGAATGTTTATTGTATGTATCTGCATGATCTTACACGCTGTCAGATCATCCACAGCATCCCTAGATACTGTATCGTATCGTATTTCGTCGTGATTCCACGCAACTCTGACTCGACCCTCGTGACCCTCTTGCTTGGTCCATCACATCAACAACACACAATTCCAAATAAATCAAATCAAATTAAATGCATGTGTACTCCTCCTGCGCCCAACAAGGTATGCTCGTGCCTGACAGCGACGTCTATAATAACAAAACTGTCTTTTCCCCACCCACGTTGCTGTACTATGCAAGCCGAGCTTGATTTCCAGCTAATAAAATCTAAAAATCCAAAAGTCCTATATGGGAGCGTAAATCATCAGACTATGATAAGAGAAGACCAAGACAGCGGAAACAGAATAACAACGCTGAGCCATTTGTTCAAGTAAAATAAAATAAAAAGACCTGAACACCTTGAAGTGATTCTGATCCAAGGAGCCGTAAATGTGTTGACTGAAAAAATAATATGCCAATGCAAAGGGTATCGTAAATATTCATAAATGCCTTAAAGCAAAGAGATACCGGAACTGGGTGAGCACCCCCAAAGTCCACAAAGTGGAGTGAGTGCAAGTTGGACAAGAAATCTCGAAGAACGCTGGTAGACCAGGTTTGTATGCCGATAGGTGTAGGAAGTTGGTGTCGTTATGGAGTTTCATCAGAGAGAGAGCCCCTGCTTCGTTGTGCGGCTCTGTATGGATGACGTCGTTGGTGGTTCAATAGTTGAGACTATCACTGTGTTGTCAAACCTTCGTTGGGAGCGTTATCGAAAACTGCAAGATCGCGGTTGGCTTGACTACTCAGTCCATCTCGCTCAGAAAGCCGATGCAGTAACGATGGCCAGTTTCATCGACAGGGACGGGGATTATGGTGAGAAGGTTGTTGAAGGGCTGGCCATATTTCTTGTAGTTGGTGACGGGGATCTGAATCTCCCTTCCAGCACAGACGGCCTGACGCATGCGGTGTGAAGCGACCTTGTCCGTACCCTTCCTGTCGAGACCCCGTTCGTGTCCTGGTGGTGCTTGGAGAAAGCGGCAATTTCGGCCAAGAACCTCGCGAGCCGTGTATCCAGTGAGTTCAGAGAATGAGTCAGAAACATAGATAACAGGGGCATCAGCCTGGCCCATATCGCACACGACAAGAGCGACAGAACAGTCCACTGGACCAAGAACAACTTGAGGGTTTGGTCGGCCCATGACACGGAACTGTTTTATTGTTAGTGGCCTGTGGGCAGAGTAGTGACACTGTAAGTCAAGTCGACTCACCAAGATGGACATGATGTCGATCCCACTGGGAGCGTAGAGCCCGGGGTAGATGACGGGGTCTTGAACTCGACGCCAAGTACCTGCAGAGTTTACTGTGCCGTCAACGTTGAAGGAGCCCTCTTGAGGAAACTCATACTATAAAAGTCAATGGTTGCCACTTTGATGGGAGATGACATTCATTCGAAACCTACATTAAGAGCATTGACCTCCCAAGGATTCATAGCTGGAACTGTCTTGGACGCCATGGCTGAGCAGTGAGGAGAGGGTGAGCGTGAGGATGGAAAGCCCAGAGGTAGTGTTGAAGATATGGCACGCATGGAAGCTGTCATGTCGAGGATTACAGGAGATGTGAGTAAGGTGATATATAGGCCCGAGCCCCTGTGTCCTCAGCTGAGGTAGCACCAGAATAAACGCGGTCAGGTATGACGGAGTCAATCAGAGCAGCGTTGCAAGATGTTGGAGTCGCCAGGTATCAGTCGGATAGAAAAGCTGGAAGCGGATAGGTTGCAAGCTTGAGGGATGAATGAACTGGCAGGTAAGCGAGGAGGAACTCGTGGAGCGTCCAGGATGCGGCTGGATACTTTATCCCAGATGAGGCCCCAGAAGACAGCCAGACTTGTCAGGGAATAACTGCGCGGGCGGAGCTTTCAAAGGTTTCCAAATCCGAATGCAAATCGTGATGGACCCTGAAGGCGAATGACAGAGACGGCGGATGCTTTGGGGGTGTGGGTGATGGCGATCTGGTGTGGGTATAGTCCTGGTATGGTAGTATAGTGTAGTGTAGTGTAGTGCTGTTTTGTTTATGGTGTTGAACTGCAGCTGCTGTTATTGGGGATCAAGTAGTGTACACGTATTTCACTGAGAATGAGGAGAGCATTTTCGTGGATGAATGGTTGTATTTGAGCATGATTTATTTGCACCTTTTCTTGCGTCCTGGGGGCTTGCAATACAGCCTCATATTTGCTTCGACAGACAACCGACAGTCGTTGAACGGCGTTCAAGCCGGGGTCTGGATACCACAGCGAGGTGTATACGTAATATGTGCGGGTAGGGGTAGAGAAACCCAATTCGTAGGGTCCCAGTCGATTGGTTGAAAGTGCTCGATTCTCATGGTCCCCGAGCAGTTGAAGAGATCGCCAGCAACAGTCTCCAGACACAAGATCGGCACTCATCGACCAGGATCTCCACTTTAGTTCAGAATCGACCTGTCAGATTGGTGAAACGTAAAGGTACGTACGTACTGCTGAGATCGCCGAGTACTCTGAACTAGACCTCTGGATCGGTGCAATTAGTGTATCTAGCTGTCGGCAGTTTTCTATGCACAGTGCCTTACGATATCTTTCGGCTTCATTTATAGATTGTCATTTTTGGTTTGTTTCTTCTTGGCGTTTCAAAATGGATTGTCAGCTGCAAGAGATATTGATCGCTCCCAGGTTGTTTTTTTTTGGTTTTTTTTGTTGCTTTTGTCTAGGTACCCGCCATCACGATGACTTCCTATAACATCGACGATGCGCCAACAAAGACGTTTGTCAGCCTGGACTCGATTGATCTGGACCCTTCTCGCTAATGTAAGCAACACATATGCATGCGCATGCGTTGTTGACGACCGTCTTTTGCATGATCGATGCTGTAGCCGATGCGCGATGCACAGGTCCAGGATGAGAAAGAGTTTGTTTGGTGTTGAGGCGCGATGGCTTGCTAAGGCTTCGATGCGTGGAACCAAGTCTTGGTTGCCGTGATCAAACACAAGCACATTGGACGCCCGCCCGCCCTATTTTCTTTTGTCTCCGATTCAAGACAAACGCCTGAGACAAGGATTTCACTGGTCGGTTTCCGCTAACGACCGCAGACATCAGAAAGTGCATCGAGATGTTGGAAGAGGTCCATGTCAATGTCCATGACTTGACTATGACTATGACACTGTGCCTGGCCCTTATAGAGTCTAGGCCTTTACCATCGTCACCGGTGACGCTGAGTGGGTAGTGAGCCGAGCCGGGCTGGGCTGGGCTGAGCTGCTGGGATAACCCGTCCTCTCCTCTGAAGCTGCAGTTGACCGTCGATGCATCGCCATGCCATTGTCAATTGACTCTAGTTATTGTTGTGATTTCATATTTGTTGACTGCTGTGCGTCTTTTGACGGTTTACTCGCTATCAATGTCCGATAGTCGATCCTCATTATCCTCTTCATTTTGTCAAGGTAATATCAATGACGCTGCGATTTCGGGTTTCGGAGGGAGGGACCCTGATTGACATCGATTCCAGCCCTTCTTCAGATTGACAGGCGCTTGGTATGAGCCCCTTGCTCTTTTCGGTTCGTTCGCGAAATATGTCATATTGTCGTCTTTGTGACACCCAACTCATCGAGATGCCTTTCCAATGTATTCCACAGTACTGTAGTGAGGTAGCACCGTTTGAACGCCTGCCAATGAGAACCACAGGCTTTCAAAACGACCATATCAAAATGGGGCTAAGAAAACTAGAGCGGAGGTCTAGGGTAGGCGATTCACTTTAGATTCCCTGTGGGCCCACTCACTCATGTCGCGTCCCTCTTTCACTTAACGCGTCTCTCGTCGCTAACAGAGACTACACTCCACCGACTGCTCAAACATCAATACAATCCCAATTAAATATACAGCTGCCATATCAAGATCTCGACATGTCTCGGAGAGGTATCAACCAAACTGGTAATTCATCTACAGAGTTACCTGAATACGAACCACCAGCATGTCCACTCACCGACGCAGCTCGCCGCAAGCTGCACGACTTGTCAAACACCCGCTCAACGGCCGCATATCAACAGCAAATCAACGAATCTGTCCGATTACTTGGCTTTAGCGTTAGTGATATACACGAGCGATTGCGCATGCAGCGCGAAGAGCTGGCCCGTCTAAAAGCTCGAAGAGAGGAGAAGGGGACAGAGAAATCTGAGGACGAGCAACGCCTTGAAGCTCATCTCCCTGAATTGGAGGAGCGCATTAACACACTGACAGCTGCATCGGAACAGGCCATTCGTTATATGGTCGATCGCAGAGCCGAATTGGAAGACGAAGCTGTCATATTCAGCGAGTTGTATGACACGGCCAGTACAGAAGCCGTTCAGCAAAGACAAGTGGAGGCCCAACGAGGTGAACAGGACGACGAGCAGGAGCCGTTGGCTGCAACAAGCCTACTCGAAGTCTACAAAGAACTGCGCCAGAAGAAAGCCACTGAATATACTAAAATGTCTGCCCACCAGCGTTATGCTCTTAATAACGACTACGCTGGCTTCAAAAAGTTGTGGCACGATGCTATGGCTGGCGATGAGGGGCCTCCCCTGCCGGACGCCTCACGCTGGTTTACTCCCGATGGTGAGCCTATCATGACCGGTGATACCTCAGGAGCGGGTGCCGGGGGCGGAGAAGACGATGATGACATTGCCGTTGAGCGCGAGGTCAAGAGCATCAACTGCCCTTTGACATTACAACCCATGAAGGATCCTTACACCAACCGAAACTGCAAACACACATTCGAGAAGACCGCTCTGCTCGAGTATCTACCCATGCGAGGAGAGTCTCAATGTCCACAAGCAGGATGCTCACAGGTTCGCTCACTCTCCATCATCCAAGTACTCTTGATTAACGTGGTGTCCAGAAATTCACGCGTGCGCGATTCGACCACGAGTTCTTCCAGGACCAAGCCATGGCGCGCCGTATCAAGCGTGTCCGTCTGGCACAGCAGCAGCAGGAAATGATGGATGAAGATGATGACGGCGACGGCGACGACGAGCTCCGAGTTAGAGGCTCACAGGCCGTCCCCGGAAGACCGCTCAAGAGGGAGAAGAGAGGAGAATGACTGCGGTTCTGGGTCAAACGTGCGAGTTTGTTCACTACGAAGAGACGATAAAATGATACCCCGCCAGTGTTAGACCCTAATCTAGCAATTGACAACAATCTTCAAGATGCTGCACATAATACATGATTGAATAGAAATCGAAGCACAGAATGGCCCGAGAGAATCACATGACTTGAATAGAAATCAAAAGGGAGTTCCGGAATATGCTATATTTTACTCTATAAATATTTACGGCAACGTGGGGTATCTTAACCGGTTCATTACCCCCTGCGCTATTTGGCTCAACGAGCCTCATCCAAATCAGAAATATAACAATGCGATGCTTTTCCAACCGGTGCTAATTACCATTACCCCTAAAACCTTGGGGGATGACGCCATGATCTGTCTATAACAATGTGCTCTGCTCGTGCTGCGCAAGTACAGCAAACAATTCAGTGTTCCCTCAGACTTGGGGAGCTCATGCAACAACCTGCAAAACCAATATGCCAGCAATGGCAACCACTAGCCCTGAATTGGGTGGGTTCCATGCTGCAGCATCAGGTGTTTCAGTTGCTGTATATACCCCGGTCATATCCGACGTTGAGCTGGGATCTGAAGTTGATGTTGTTGGTGTCTCTGTCGTCTCTGCTTGCAATGGCCAATCTTCCTTCGAAGTATACAGTATGCCATTGACTACAATCCCCTTGTCATCTTTGACTAGTTCCTCGGCGCCAGAATCGCAAGTACCTTGGAAGTTCCGAACGTAGCACGTAGGATTCAATTGTTTGGGAAGATCTTCGGTATGCGTCGCATTGGCGTCACCTGTGGTATTATACGTGGCGGCATCAATGTCCATGCCAGTAGAAATCGAAGTACCCAGGATAATACGAGCAAAAACCTGGAAGGCAGTCTCAGGCTGATAAGCAGGCACGGCGTGGCCTGCTTGGTAAACACGACTGAAGGAGAGGTTGCCAAACTGACGAACAACACCACCAATGTACGAATCATTGACGATGATGGGTGCGTATCCAGCGTCAGGAAAGCGAATGCTGTATTCACCGCCTGCTTCGCTGGCCAGGCTTTGCGAAACAGCTTCGCCACCGAGCCAATTGCATATATAGTCACGATCTCCGTATATCAAGGCAATCCGTACTCCTGAATTGAGGAGAGAAGCCAGACGGGCGATATTGCCGCCACGCGCCTGGTCGCCTGTGGATTGGAACTCGAGATTGACATTTGTATTGGTCATTGTAAAGTTGATAGGAGAACCGATAGCTTGTTGCACACTGTCTTGGTTGAGGTATTCCAAGAATGTCATGGGTGGAAAAGGGTCGGCTAAAGGGGCAGCAAGATCGTAGTAGCCACGACCCGAACTAGAGTAGGCGTTTTGGATGACATTGCAGCTACTTTCAGCCTCGAAACAGATCTCATTGATAGATTCCTCGTCTCCTTCGCCCTCAGGATCGCTGACTGATGCATCGGTGGCGCATTTCTGAAGAAGATCGCGACAGCCGCCTTCAGCAGAGAACTTATCGAGGTTGAACTTGGCGTCGCTAGCAGACAAAGCTTTATAGCCATATGTGTTGTCAGTGGCAAATATGGGATAGTAAGGCACTTGAGTCTCCATATCAACGCAACCATTGACGATGCCAAGAGAACTGAGATGGACGTCAATGGTTGAATTGCGTGGTAGCTCTCCACTCTCTCGGCGAGCGTTTTGCTGCACAAAGGTTTCCGCGAAGATAGGACCGTAGCGACCACCATAACTTTCGGTAAAGAGGTTAATACCGACTGAGCTGTTGCGAGAACGCGAGGCAGGCTGGTATTGTGGGAACGTGGTCAAGAAGCCCTGGACCATATGCCAAACGGCCATAGCAGCGGTCTCAGTAGTATTGGCAGTAAAGTTTCCATTGTTGGAACTGAAAGTGCCATTGCGAACGAGCCATTCTGGAAGCTCCGGGTAGGACACTGGAGGCTCAGTAACATTTTGACTGAGAAAGTTTATCGTGCCGTCGGTAGGCGTATCGTATGAAAAGCCGACTTGGTTGGGCTAGAAAATTGCATGTGAGCTCTTGTGAGTTGCGATGCGATAATCCTCGAGGTCTACCTACCTGATCGATGAAGAGCATATTAGAGGCTCGATCCCAGCCCCATTCTCGAACAAGCGTTTCATATTCATTTAATCCTTTTTCGACGATTTCACAAGGCCCGTTGCCGGTGAAGAAACCATAGAGGGAGCTGGATCCTGGTCCTCCATTGAGCCAGATAGTGAGACTGTCAGTTCGCTCACGAGCCTCAACAAACCAAAAGAAGAGATTGGTTGGATAATCTCCGGGGACCGACACCCATCCTGTGTACTGCTTTTGAGAGTCGAATGCTGTAGAGCATACGCCTTCAGGAGTTTTATAAGAGACAGTCACATCCCGATTTGCTGGTGAGCGGACGACTGTGAGGTTACGCGCCTTAGCATCAGAGCTAGGGATGAATTGTGAGAAGGATAGAGAGATCAAGGTAGAAATAATAATAAATCGTATATAAAGAGGCGAGTAAAAGAGGCGATGAACCGCCATAACGGTGGAGGAAGAGGTGAGGTTTCGTAGCAAAGCAATGGTCAGGTATTTCAAGAGTGGTGAGAGGGTATGGTAGGAGTCGTCGTCATCCAACAAATCATCAAACCCATAGCAAGACAATAAAGGGCGGGACAAGACAAGACACCAGCGAGCGATTGAGACAAGACTTGCCAAGACAAAACAAAAAGACAGGCTGATCTGGAAATAAACGACAGATAGACAACGAAATAGAAACACTGGAATAGTTGTCAACGAACGACAGCCATCATTAGAAAGAAATGGTACCTTGAATTTGATTTGATGTAGCTAGGAGAAAGAGGAAAAGGCTGATCAATCCAGGAGGAGCCCAGTTCAAGTGGGTTCTGACGGGAGTGGAGGAACCGTTGCAGCTGTAGTTACGGGGCAGCCAGTGACTCCTCGTTTCTGCTGCCATGAACCTGGTCTTGCGCTGTATCGAAGGTCGATCATAGGGCGTTTTGGACTCTGTTAGCCCTCTTAATTAGCGGAATCTGCCCTGGCGCTGTCGGCTAAGGCATTGGATCTTAGTGGGCGGGGATGTCTCGGATGGCTGGCTGGCTGCACAGTACCTCCAGTCACGAATATCATAACATGTGAATACCTTCCTAGGTAATGGATGTCTTCAAGATTCGATTCGCTGTTGCTCGGAGCAAATACACCAGATAGATAATATTCAACGTGAGGAGGCACTGTTTGTTCTGTACGAGTTGTTGTGCAACACGAAAACCTGTTACGCCAAGGATCATATACCCAGTGAGCTGTAAATCCTTCTTAGTGGTAGGATGATCCAGGAGCATGGAGCTGTATCAGCTCGCACAGCCGCAACATGCTTTGCAATGTTACTGGTTCGGTGGTGCACATTCCGACATTAGGAACTGCTAGTTCTGACTGACTTTGCAAACGAGAACCCCAGCCTTAAAGTACCTATAAGTACGCTCTTTGCTACAATGGGTAAGCTGAGCGAGCGACCACGGCAGAAGGGAATAATCTCACCAATCGAAATATAGTGGACTAGGATCGAGTTCCCATGACGAGAATCATGCCAATTTAATACTTAACAAATCCTCAATCCGACAAAACTTTACATAGTAAGAGCCTTTCGGCTGGCGAACCAAGCAATCATTTTACACTATATTACAATTGACTTTCATTTGATCATTTGCAACCCCAAACTTTTGTGTAACCGTATAGCAACATGAATTATACACATCTGAGCCTAGGCCATCAGGCTTCAGATTTACGTACAGCGAAGAAGTAGTTGCCCACCTTTTCGCTGCCATCGACCTGCTTCCACCCAAGCCCAGGGAGATATATTACACCCTGCACCATTGGGTGACTCCAGCCTCGACCGGCGAGGAACGTTCGCAACTCTTCCTCGTTGAGATACTTGTTCCAGTCATGTGTTCCCTTGGGAACAATACCCAGAACGTCCTCGGCCATGAAATTGGTGGTAAACCAACTCATCCACGTCCGCGCGATGGTGCTCATAACAAGCCATCCCCCAGGTTTGACGAAGGGGCGCACCTTTTCCAGGAATGCGCCTGGAGCATCGATATGCTCGATAACCTCAAACAATGAGACCACATCGTAGGCCTCTTGTGGTGTCGCAGGGATATGAAGATTTTCGATTGATGTTTGCCGATATTGGAGCTTGGAGCGAAGACCAGGATCTTTGCGAGCGTGTGAACGTGCTACAGCGAGCACTTCGGGGGTGGGATCGATAGCAGTGACATGTCTGGTAGTCGTTAAACGAGCTGCACTTTCGGCAAAGATACCGCCGCCGCAGCCAATATCAAGGAACGTAAGGTCTCGAGTGGGAGAATCGGGGTCGGTGCGGTGACAAGCGCGGATGAAGTCATGACGTAAAGGGTTCATAAGATGAAGTAGCCGGGATGAGCCATGAGGATCCCACCAGTCGGCGGCGAGCGCATTGAAGTGTGAGACCTCATCGGGGTTGACAGATGAGAAATTCTGTGACGAGTTGGACGAGGACGTGGAGTGCCATCGAGGTATTGGCGATGTCGTAATAGAGACCGCGGTGGTATGGCTCGCCGGCAACGGGAGGGCGAAAGGCCGCCGACTTGATCGGGCGAGGTTGCGGAAGAGGGCACCCGCCGGCCGGGACGGAGCCGGCATGTTTGGAGGCTCGGAGGTGAAGTGAGAGAGGTCACGGTTTGGTTGGTAGGTGTGGATGATGCGAGGATCGATGAGCGGATGACAAAGCTGCAAAGCCAAGCAAGATAAGATAGTCTCGATGGACCCTGAAAAAAAGTCAACGATGACAAGATTCAATTCGATCACAGGGTACACTCGGACGGTTCCGCCATCGGTTCCACTAGTTACTGGTCTGCCAAAGTCCAAGAATTTCTCTGGTTTCTAAATTCTCGCTGACTGATGCTTCGCAATTCCTTAGTCCAACAACGACTTCACAAAGCTGACATAAGGAGCGAACGTCGACTGACCAATAGCAACGAAAAGAGTACGGCCCGAACTGCCCGATCAAGTAAAGGCCCTTTTCAATCACCAATGCATTGACATGTGAGCTCAGTTTCGACGATGGAACGCGGGCTCGCAACCAATGACTCCGAGGGTAAGTAAAGCGACTCGGTATTCGAGTAGGTCCTCATCAGATTTGGGCTTACTTAGACCGGATAAGCCGGGCTCGATCATAAGGAAGCGAGCGGGAAATTCACCGCGCGGCTGTGATTAAGACCGGACTGCGGAGCGGGGCTTGGCTTGCTTTGGAGAAAAAGGCTCTGTCTGAATCATGCGATGCGAGAATCAAATGCCGTATCCGAGCATATTTGATAGTTACAGTTCGCTCTCCATCGCCTGAATCATTACTCACTCACTCAATTCTTTGCTTACTCAACTTCTACTTGGTGCTTAACAATCACCTAATCGGCTTCCATATCAAAGTCCCCAGTAAAAAAAAGCAGTTCCGTTCCCCTCCTTGACCCTTCATCAACCCCCCGCGTGCCGCTGCCGCTTCCGTCTCCGCCTCCGAACCCGCTCTCCTCGTGCGTCCCGTCGCAACCGTCGCATTCACAGTCACAAGCCGAGGTCGAGAAGCCAAGCTTTCTCTTTGGAATTCCAATTGCTGCTCAACACTCAATACGTTGCACTGTCCACTCCCTCTTCCATTATTCCCTATCACACCTCCAAGATGCCCGCAACAATCCCCCAGAACAAGTTTGACTCGATCCCCGACTCGATCGAGGCTTTCCGTACGTGATTCCTATACCTTCCTCATGTGTCACTGCGCTAACATCGATTGTGACAGGAAATGGAGAATTCCTCGTTGTGCTCGATGACCCTTCACGAGAAAACGAAGCCGACTTGATCATCGCTGCTGAAGATGTTACAACCGAGAAGATGGGTTTCCTCATCCACCATTCCTCCGGCTACGTCTGCGCTCCTCTCTCCCCGGCTATCACCACCTCTCTCGACCTCCCTCAGATGGTCCCCAACAACCAGGACCTTCGAGGCACCGCCTACACCATCTCCGTTGACTCAGCCGACCCCTCCGTCTCAACCGGAATTAGTGCTCGCGACCGCGCTCTAGCCTGTCGCACCCTCGCCGACCCCAACGCACGTCCTGATAGCTTCCGCCGTCCAGGCCATGTCCTTCCTCTGCGATCCCGCCCTGGCGGTGTTAGACAGCGACCGGGTCACACTGAGGCTGCTGTTGACTTCTGCCGACTGGCTGGCAAGGCCCATGCCGCGGTTATTTGTGAGATTGTCGACGTGGGCGAGGAAACTCCCGGCCAGGCTCTTCGTCATAACCATGGCATGTTGAGAGGCGAGGATTGTATCACTTTCGCCCGAAAGTGGGGATTGAAAGTCTGCACCATTGCTGATTTGGTTGCCTACATTGAGAAGACCGAGGGAAAGCTCGAGGCCAATGGCGCCGAGTCCAATGGCAACTGATTCGACCGACATTAGCATAGGAAATGGTTATTAGGAGAATTTGTTGGGAATATGGCGGGCGAGTGGCTGGCTGTTCTACTTGATTCATGTTCACACATATCCACATGGCGGTTGATGGTTGACGATACTACCTTCAGTTGGTTCCTGTATTCTTGCATCTGTTTCTGGATTCCTAGGGGTATTTGGCATAGACTGGGTTTCATGGCGTCCCGAAAAGTGGCGGTGGAAAATACAACGAAAAAGATATCCCTCCTCTCATCCATGCTTATCCCTGGCTTGTAAGCTGGCGTTGTTAACTACTAGGTAATTTGTGGCAACTTTAGGTCCAGATTATATCTGATTTTTGTTATTGGTTCATGCAGTTCCAGGTTGTGTCAATGTGGATCTCAAGCTCCCTAAAGTAAGGTAGGTTTAGGTGACTTGGTCAACTTTCCTATATCTAGGTACCCTGCGACAGGCCACATCTTTGTAAGACTTCATGCGGTGTGACCAAACAAGCGTGATGAGACTTATCGCGATTGAATTTGCATTGGATAATTGCTTGGAATGAAATGATACCTGGTTGTATCAAACTACACAACTGACAAGGTGTGAGAAAGGAGAACCCAACGCAAACAGATGGTTATTATGTAGTAAGAATTCCGCTTTCTTAGAATTTTTGGGGATTGGTCGAGGACTGGCTACAATTTTCTCACGGGGCAAAGAACTCATGATGGGCAACATCCAAGGTAGGTACTACAAGAACACCTCAGGGGTTTGAAGGACCTTAACTCCTACACAAAACTAGGACAGACTAGCTCGACCATTTGGGCACTCATCCTTTATCTCCCGATCCGAGGCCTGAAGTCGCTTTGCATTCCTATAGCCATGACCAGGCATCTACTTCCTTAGGCGGGTGGATCTTCTTCGTCCGAGATCTGGCTGGGCTTCCTCGGCAGCATCTTCTGTCTTTATGGCGTCTCCATTCGTCTCCTTCTTGGAAGCCTTTGTGCGCTTCTTCTTTGGAGGCCGAACGTTCTCTTCGGCTGCCTCTGGTGTCTTCTTCCTTGACTTCTTGGGAGCTTTAATTTCGGCCTTTTCTTCGAGAGGCTCCTCTTTGATGCCAGGCGCTGTATTCCCCGTCTTCTTCTGGACACCGGGAGCATAACAACTTGTCCGTCCGCCAACTGTAATGAAAGCCAGCCTTTCGCCATTGGGCAGCTTGGTCGCTGCGCCCTTTGCGCCCTTGCCCCATCTGTAGTTGAAGAGCCAGTGTTCGGGGAATTCGTCCGAGTCCCCCAATTTATCGACTGCTGTTTGACAAACATAGCGAATCATTTCATACAAAGTAGCGATTTGGGCATCGTTGAACTGATCGCAGTATTGCTCAGGGTGAAGCTTAGCTTGGTATAGGGTTTCGTCGGCCACCCAGTTACCAATTCCACTTATCATCGCTTGGTCTAGCAAGAGGGCCTTGATAGGGACATGGCGGGCTCGCATCTTGGAACGCAAGTAATCTTCGGTGAAACGGTCGATGTCGACAACTGGATCTGGTCCGTTCTCAACCAGAGGCGAATGCTTCCTTATCTGGTCTCCGGGACAGTCGACAAGTCGCACGCGACCAAACCTACGCGCATCTGTGAAGGCTACTTCTACACCGGGAGAACCCTCGGTTTTGAACTGGAACTTCCAGAACTTGGGCGGCCATTGTTCGCGCTCATCCTCCTTCATCTTCTTGTAGTAGTTGGTATATGCTGTCTGTTCATCTTTGATGTGCATCCAACCTGTCCCTCTGACTTAGTATTTCTTTGGCTTCGTTCCTTGCAAGACTTACTTACCTGTCATTCCAAAATGCATCACGAGATGAGGAGGTTTGTCAAGGGTTATCCTGGCGTTGATGAGCTGGGTTGATCCGAGAATAACGCCGCGAGTTGGCTCACCAGAAGTATTTCCCCTGGCTTCCAGCAGAAACGATCTAGAGAATGATGAGCATGTTGAACGCGAGTTATAGCAGGCAATTCCTCACCTTCTTCCCCTTCAAAGCAGTTTCTACTTCCTCACCACTTGTTCCGACTTTGCCAAACACATTCTTGTCATCTATTGCAGAAGCGGATACGATGCGTTTCCCCACCACATGGAGGCGTAGAAAATGGACAATACGTGCAACTGTTTCAGGCTCAGCAATTGAATCTTCATCCCAGAATCAAAGTCTCAAACAGACCTTCTGCGATCTCAGGCATCTTTCTATACGATAAAAGGCTGGTTTATTGTGTCTATGGGCGGTATGGAAGGAGTAATGGCGTCACAGACTCGATTGCACGAAAGGCGCGTAAGGATAATTGCTTCAGACGCGATATCACGTGATGGTAATCGAGGAAGAGAGGTCAGGGTCACCAACCTCCCCAAACTTCAAAGCACAATTCTAGTTACTCCACTAAAATCCTTGTAGTTTGAGAGCTGCAATCTTAACTTCAGTTGAAGAGATCCATATTTCACTGGGTTTTCTCAATGTGGACCGTTTGTTAGCAGTCGTTCGTCGCCGAACATTATACACTTCTGCTTTGCTAGGGAGATGCGGCGGCGGAAGAATAAGGGCCCGTGCTCCCCACATTGCAACTTTCGTCCGAGCTTTTTCTCTACAAAAACTTTCGCTCTTCCAAGCTTCTTCAGTTTTTCTCAACAACACAAAAACAATCAAACAATCAAGCTGAGGTATGTTCTAGACGGCGCGATATCTTGCGCGCGGCTACTCCTTTCTTCCTGATGACACCTTACACCGCAAACTAGAGTCTTTGACCTAAATGGAATGAAACCTCTTTTTTTACACGTCAGTCTGAAAGACTTCGATCACGCACGCTTTTGCTTTTGCACTTCGCAATATCTGAACACGCGCTGACCTTTGAATAGCTCTTTCATCACCAAGCGGTGGATCATTGCGAGAATGCTCAAGCTTTCCCCTACGCCCGATATGGGCTGAAATGGTACGTTCAAACACTGCGCCCACGTCGCATCCTATCCCGTCTCTCGTGATGATCATTTCTTTTACAATATACGCTGGAAATTACCGGCTGAGTTCTTCTTTGACGATATAAAATGGCTATTTCTGATTGAGACTCATTCTTCACACTTGTTGTCACGCATGTAGTAGCTTGCGCTGACCTGAAAAAAGACTAGATACTAGCAAGGTATGCGATATCTCATCTCGCCCCGCTCCCGACCTTTCATGATGAAGCGGCACTGGGCTCCGAATCATACCATATGAGCAAGAAAAGCCACTTTGCGGCAGGCCTAGAAAACCTCGCCCACTGACTCGTCACCATCTACTTTCACTTGTTGGATGTTTTCGGGTCATTGAGGCTAACCTACCTCGAGTACTAGTACTCTGCCATTCAATCCTATCTCTCAGACATTACTGGGTTTTATCCAACCGTAAGTAGAATTTTACACATTTCAGCAGCATCCTCGCTTCCTGATGAACCCTTTAGATGACGAGTCTTATACGAGTTTTCGATGCAGACACAATCTTATTTTACCATTCATGCATTTCCTGACACGCGATTCTTATACACATTTGCTCGCAAGCACTAGCCGACTTGTGCTAACCAATTCTCAGATAATCAAGACGTGAGTAGCCGACTGGCCCCTGCATTCGCATTTCACATCATCTCTATGATGATCCAAAATGAAAACGACAAGCATATGTCCGAGCTCACGCCACGACGACAATTCATTTACCCCCTGATCGAGATGAATCACGACACGTCAATGCAGTCTTTTCAGCGATAGCGACTGACATTTCGAAAGCATACTCAAATCGTCTCTTCACTTACTCAGCCATGGGCTTGATCATAGTCTCAGGTTAGTCTTTTCTCACCTTCTGTTTCCCAAACCGCTCTTAAATGATGTTACAATATCACGACGGTCAACGTAGCCATATTGCTTTGACGATAACGCCTGTGACAAGGCACCTTACCCTGAAATTCTTATTACATTACTCCTTCACTGTTTATCAACCCATTTATAACAAGTCGCTAACATGACTTTCAAGGTTTACAGTCAAAGCTATTTCAAAGAGTGCCATCGTAGACAGTGTGGCTAGTGCCACGGCATACCTCTCTGATGACCAACTTGTCAAGCGACGAACTGTAGCATGCCTTGTCGTACCCGCTCCTACGGAGAGAGGCCAGCTTGATTCCTACATGCTTTATTGCGAAGCAGCAATGAAAACAATGAAATCGATTGAGCATAACGGTAAGTGGAAACAAGCTAGAATAATATCCATGATAGGATAACGTATATATTTAATATGAGACGTTCCAAGATCAACCGTTTGTGCCAGCTGCTGAAGCAACGTTTCTGAAAGGAGTGTGACCCAACGATGTTCCCCTCCATCCTTGAACGTGTGCCGTCCCCAGAAAGATCGTGTTAGTCAAATTCACCCTTGCTGTCTGTCGTCTACATATGTTCTATCCCTGTGCTAAGCCGTGATAGCCAACCATGTGGTGAAGTAGATCCCCTGGGTTTGGTCTGCCCACAGACAAGTCTGGAGCTCGCAAGCCCGACCGGAGTCCTGCGTCACGAGGGTACAGCGGCTGGTCCGGTACATACCGCGGAACCATACTCTCAAAGTGTGGCCGGTCAAAGGGCTGGGGAGGACTGTTGAGATACGATGCCGCGCCTCGAGGCACTGGCCAGCTCGTAGCCTCATTATGAGACTGGATTGGCATGATTCTGCACACGCCATGTTAGTGATTTGGTTCGGGACACTTGACAATGGGATCTACGCACGATGGCAACATGGCTTGAACAGTCTGAGAACTGCGAAGCATGTCTATGTCCAGACCCTCCCACAGCGGCGCCCGAGAAGTATCAATCTTGGTCTGCGGATCGTCTTGAGACCGCATCTCATCCTGGAAAAAATTTGGATAGAGAATGGGCTGCTTCAGCACAGGCAGAGGTTTCTGCTCTGATGAGCGTCGGCTTACAGAGCTGGAGCCCGACAAAGAAGAAGAAGAAGAAGAAGAAGAAGAAGAAGAAGAAGAAGAAGAAGAAGAAGAAGAAGAAGAAGCCGGTGAGCTTGCCTCCTCTTGCTTTATAATTACGTCTGCAAGAGACTGTGATGGGGAGAGAGACAGGCTCTTGTTGAGTGATCGACGACGGCGCTCTTCTCGTTTCTTGCAAGTATACTTGCCAACTCCCCAAATATCAAAGTGCTGTCGATATGAGCGGATTCTGTGACGGTAGTCAGCAAGACAGTCTCTCACAGCGTTTCCTATGGTAAGGCCAGTATGAATTGTGTCTTGATATGTATCGGAATGAAAGGAAAAAAGTAAGTAAACTCACGAGGCGTCAAAGTTGTACTTCAACTTCATAATGTTTCGGACATCCTTGAGTGTTCTACCCTCCTTGATGTACAACTTGGTGATAGTCCCTTGGTGTTGGTTCCATGGCTTGGCCATCATTTTGGCTGCGAATCGGATTGTATTGTTTTGATGCTTTTTGATGGGTGTTGAAGTGGTGAGTGTTGCTTGTGTCCGATGTCTCTTGCTCCTAGCCCGGGACAATCAAGGCTTTGGCAACAGGAACAAGGTTGACGAGCATCGGGCTATACAAATCACTGATTGGTACACGAGTTTTCCCCTATTGGTAAATGAATTGGGTCTTTGTGATGTTCCTGTATGTCAGAGGTTCTGAGGATGGTTGAAGCTGAGAGTGACTGGAAGTTCTGTATAACCTTCCCAGGATATGGACACGCAATGGAAACGAAACTAATCGAGGAGGACAAGAAAGGTCATTGAATAGGGGGGCCAAGCCAATCTACTGGTCTTCCATCATCTTTTTAGTTGCTTGCCAGAGCCTCGTTCGGTACTTGTGTTGCAGTACTCTTTTCACAACGAGTCTGTCAGAGCCTGTACAATGAAGAGGCGTTTAAGGCGTCCGCGCGAGGCAGACACTGAGTGATGGATAAAATGATGCGAATGTGTCTGAACTCGCAGTTCCTGTTTGTTGGTGTATAAAGCAGGGCGGACTTGTGCAAGTCTTTTTCAACTGTGCCTTGTATAAGCTCATGACGTTCTTCGCAATTGCATGACAAGACGAGACCGGAGATAATGTGCTACATTTCTTCTGAAACGACTGCGTCCTTGGATTTGCCCGATGAGAGAGGAAGGGATCGAGAAGAGGGTGTGAGGAATTAGGCAGATAGTTCGTCCTTCAGCCTCATCTACACATGTACACTGCACACAGTTGTGATGGACCACCGACTTATTAATGACTCAACTGTTTAAAAAAGTATAGGATAAATTATGCATGCCTTGGAATATCCAATGCTTACAGGAACCAAATCCTCGAATGATAACTCATATACAAGTAGTCATCAAACTGCATCTTATATTCACTTTCCCCAGAGCCTTATATAGCTCCAATCCCTGCATCGGATCGATCGCCTCGGCTGCCCACCCTTCATTTTGGAGGCATCCAAGCGCGTGGCTTCCAGAATTCGCCCTGCTTAACGTAGTCTGTACAACCAACCAAATGACTTATACCCAGCCTCAGATAACCGAAACGATTGGCACCCAAGACATGAAAGATGTCACCCAGCGGAAGGACTAGACTCGACTGTGTGCTGTGTGTACATATGATGTTGTGCATCTGCTCGCCTCATTCTGTCATCGGTCTCTTATATCCTCGCGTCAGTTGCACTTGTTCTACCTTGTCATCGTCACGTAGTGTCTCAAAGCCACTGGTTCGCATCTCCACGATAATGATATCGTCGCGACCTGCGATGATACTGCCAAGAATACACTTTGTAAGCCATGCTTACTCTCGCACAGAGGAACATGCGTACCCATTCAGCTGGGCTTCTACGAGACGATGCCGCATATATACATGCCATGCCATAGTCTCCGGTTCAATATGCAGTGTCTTGTGATTTGGTAATGCACGGTGATATCTGCCGCATCTGATTCACAGCATCACAGTCGAGGATAGTCTTTTCAATCAACTGTCTCTTAGGAGCGCAGTAGAATATCGCTCAGATGACGAGGAAAGGGGAAACACAAGTGACCACGTCCTACCATGTCCAAAGGGAGGGTACCTTGAGTAGATTATCACATACATCACTGTGAAGACAGAGTGTAGAAATGAAACTGTAAAATATGATTCGAATACAGGTTAAGTAAGGTGGGTATAAGCCAGCTTGATAACAACTCATCCAACGCACATCCGCATTAATTTCTCCCTTCCGCAATTCGTACTGCCGATAATAATCAAGGCAACAAGGACAGGTTCTGAATATCAAAGTCATGAGTCTGGCCTTGCTCTTTTCAACCATCTCCATCTTCCTCTCAAACCACCGAAAGCCACGTCAACAACATCGTCACCAAAAGATATAATGTCCTTGTCGCTGCCAGCCTCACTTTGAACCACAGTCAAATCAAGAGACGAAAAAACAATTGTTGCCTGGGTATGCAAGACTGGGTATAGAGAACTCCGTCCATTAAAATCAATTGTGCAGGGCCTCCGACGCAATGGCTGTCACCCTTCGTCCGCCTCATTCAGGCCTCTAGATTGCCGTCTCCTTCTTTTCAGCTGCCGCTGGAGCGGCTACAGGAGCATCGCCGCCGACAACACCAGCCTCTTGAGCGCCGTGCTCAGTAGCAGGAGTCACGGGAGTAATGGGAGATTGGACCTTGGCGTCAACGGGGTCAGCTGTGACCTGAGGGTTGGGCGACGTGGGCGTAGATCCAGCAGGGCTGGAGCCTGTGCTGAAAGGAGCTGTACTCTTTCCACATTCTGCGAGAACCTGGAACCATTTCTGAGCATCAGCAGCTGTGTGTGCCTTGAAGTTGAGCTCGGTTGAGCCGGTAAGCTTGCTACTCATCGTCTTGGACTTGTCTTTGCCCTTGACGCTGAACTTCTCGCCCTGGACAGTGCCAATGACAGCGTCGGGGAGGTAGATGGAAAGCTCCGGCTTGGGGTCCTGACGGTTGTTATCCGAATCCTTGAACTCGTGGAGGAACTTGGAGGGCGTGACCACGTAGTAACCAGTCGAGTAGCCCCAAGATAGCTTGTTGCGAGACTTGCGCTCCAGGGAACCTTCGATCAGAGCCTTGGTCGCAACGTGATCCATGTTGGGGAACTGGATCGCGTCAACAGAGCGGGCGGGCTCGTTGGGGTCGACGAGGCGGTCGGCGCTGCGGGCCTTGAAGGCATTCCACTCAAAGTCAGGGGTGACACGTTGGATGACCGAGAGCTGGTCGTTATACAGAGCGCGTGTCTTGTCAGCCTGGCCACCAGCAAGTTGTGTGAAGGCCTCCATGGCCTGCTGGACAACCTCAATGATGTGAGCCTCGAAGCTCTGGAAGTTGTTCTGAACAGCAATCAGGTCATTTCGGTGGTTGTTCTCGGCAATGACCTGGCTGTTCAGACGGTGCAGGACACCGCGGTAGACGACATAAGGGTCGTCGTGGCTATTGAGATGACCCCCCGCAGAGTCGAAAGAAGCCGCATGCTGTCCAAGCAGCTCTATCTGCTTCTGGGTGGTGTTGCGAGCCTTGTCAACCTCCTTTGCGCCCTTCTCAGCGCCATGGGCGAGCTCCTTGGCCTTGTGCTTGATCTCCTTATGCAAGCGTTCGAGGACGGGGAGGACCGAGCCCTTGATGCTCTTTTCAGTTTCGATGTTGGTGTTGATGAGGGACTGCGTGTTGGAGCGCATGTTCTCGAAGAATCCGGCAACGCCGCCCAGACTCTGGTCGAAGTGGTGGCCCTCCTTGAGCGGGTTGTTGATGGCCTATTGAGTATCAAGTTAGTGATCAAGGTCTGCTGAAGTAAAGAAAGTTAGAATTGGAATTGGAATTGAGTTAAACTCACCTTGAGCGCCCGCTCATATTCTTTGGCGTGGTGGCCGTGGATCTTCTCCATGGCCTTCATGTACTCCTCTATGTAGCCAACAGCATGTTTCCATGCCTGGAGTCGCTCAGCAAGCAAACCGGCAGTCTGTTCATTGAAACGTCAGCCCAATATCTCTTTTAAACGCTGCGCGCTCGTTCTGCAGCACATGTTGTACAGGAAGACCTCAGGTGACATACGCTGGAAGGGTCAACTTCGGGAATGGCATCTTCGCTGACGGTGCTAAAGCCAGTAGTAGCCCTCGAGGGCAGATCAGTTGTTGTAGGTGAAGCCATGTTGGGTGATAAATATTAAGAGTTTCGGTGTTGTTGGTGTTCAAGGGGTGAAGGACGATATGAGAGTTGAGATTAGATTTCACTGTCCAAGCTTGGCAGACAGGGAGGGAGGTACGAGGAGGGGTATCACAGTCAAGGGTTATGAGCTTCTTTTCTGATCCTCTTTGCAGGGGTCGAAATGGGGAAGATCACAGGGTTATTTATATACTGGAGGGAGTATAAAGAGGTTGAATAACTAATCAGGTCCTGGTTTTCTTGGCGGGAGACAATCAACTAAAAGTTACCTCGATCATCAGGCTAATGTTGACGTCGTGGATAAATAATGTAAGGTAATGTAATGTGCTGTACAACTTAAAGATGATCGCCAGGAGAGCTCATATGACGTCGAGGTTCAGGCCACCTCAGTTTAGTTGGGAGGGGTTGTTGAGACAGCCATCAAGAGCTGAAGGTCCAGCGCTAATAAAAAAGAGGCCAACCTACAGAAGGTGGTGGTGCTAAGTCGGTGAGAATAGGTACGGTACGATCGAAATATATTTTAGTACGAGTTGGTCATTTCGATATCCTGTTTTAAAGAGCTCAAACATTATTAGACGTCAATTTGAAATCTCAAAAGTATATCCTCTTGATGTAGCTCAGTCCTTCAAGTTGCACATAGTAAAACAGATCATGCAATAGGTGCCTACCTTATTCAGTCTGTATACCTAAGGTAGTACTCGAAAGTTCCAGTTTCAGCTATCCAAGGATCAGTACCAGTACCAGCACCAGCAGATGCTCATTCTCCTCTTCTTCAAGCTGATCACTTTACATCAAATCTCCGACAAGTTACTGGCGGCAAGTAAAGCTATCCCTTAACCCTCATGGTCATAATACGTCGAAACTACCATGAACACCAAGATAAGCCATCACCAGACCCTCGTTGATATCTCAGGTCATGACGTCAATCGCCCTTCAACTACCGCAAACTCTGGACGTGGTCCCTTGAACTTGTGTCGCACCGACACCACGACTAGGACAAGCTTGGTATAGATGCAACGAATTGTGTCCATCTCAAAGCTTGGCCTTGGCTCCCTCTTTCGAAATATCAACACCTTGATCGTGATACAGTTACTATATCACTATACAGTACAGTATGAAATAGAATCTCCAATAGACACAAAGTGTCCACACCAAGTTTCCATCACCAAAACTCCCTCCTCTCCACCAAACTCAAATAAGTTCTTCCATCCCTCTCTCTCGATATAGTTGCGCCAACACACCACCACCATCGCCGGTAGATCGAGTGAATACGCACTAAACAGTCCAACAAGCTTTTGCTCGGATGTCACCGAGTGCCGAAGAATTTCGTTCGCTCGCCACCCAAGTCGCAGACGCCCCCTATGTCATTGTCGACAAATAGTAACCATTCACCATCTCAAGATATCAGTTTCTGGAATTCCATGTCAATTTTCAAGGCAAGGAATCTTACTGGTGGTTAACCAGTCTGAATATGCCTTGAACATATTGTTCATCATTCTTCTTTGCTATCATATCCTTTAAGGTATTAATTATACAAGTGTCATCCTTCATCCATCGTTTTCCCTGTGCATTGTTCTGGGCCCAATATTGTGTAGATATCACCCGAGCCAAAGAGCTCGTCACAAAAAGTACGCCTTGTCTATATATCCCATGATTCGAGGCCTCCCGTAATTGATAACGCATAAACGCCGGCAAGCCCTATGAGGCTTATGAAACATATCCAATCAAGTGATGGTCATGTAAATACAAAGAAACAAAAGGTAAGTCAAGCTGCCCACTTAGACAACTTGATTTCGGTTCTGCGAGGGATGCATCCTTCGGTAGGTTGAAGCATCATCCGTGTAAGCGCGGCCATTACCAATCCAACTGGAAGGGCGCGATAAATGCTGAGTATGATCCTCACCGTCCTGATCCTCTGAGATTGTGCCCAGAGGATCTGCAGGGTAATCCGTAGCAGGCGGTGTCCTGGGAGCGCTAAGCGCCGTCTGATAATCTGGTAGAAGCAGGTCCCCAGTACCAGCACGTGAGCGAGCTGGGGTTTTGACAGCTGTCTGGTAGCTAGGGACTTTGTTGAGTTCAGTCAAATCAGAGACATCGAGATCCACGTGTTCAGCAGAGTTGCGTGATGAGTCTTCGGAACTGTTGCTTCTGGTAAGTGCTGCGGTTGCAGGTTCCGATCGCGGAGCTGGGCCTTGGGGTGCAGACGTGGGGGACATGAAGCCAGGCGTGCCTAGCGAGCCGAGAGACGTGGAAGAGGTCGTTCTTCGAGAAGGGTCCAGCGATACATCGGCCAGTCGAGATGAAAGTGCCGCGGGTGCGACAGGTCGGCTGTGGGCAAGCGCTGCGAGGTTTTCATTCGAGCCTGCTCGTGACTGTGCGTAGAAGGGACTGCTAACGCCTGATTGAAAGCCGGGCGTCTGGAAGCCACTAACGTCAACGTCCTCATACAACTGGTCGAGGACATGCTCTCCATATCCAGGGGGAGCAATCGTCGAAAGCTCTCGCTCGTTGTTAGGTGTGGTTGGTGACTGATCGACGAGGTTGCCCTCCTCATCGAGAGGCATGTTGGGTGAGATAAAAATTGACACAGGAAGTGTTGCTCGAAGCTGCGAGAGATGTTAGTGATCCAGAACTCATTGTGCTTTCAAACATCATCTTACCTCAGAAATATGACCATCGGGATTGCAAAGAGCAACGGTCAGCTTAATTTTGTGACGGACCTTGATGCCGTGGTGGTTCAGATCTTGAACGCACTGGCGAAGTCTCTTGGGTAAGTTCAGCTTTTTGGTGACCGCCCAGCCTTCTTGACCAGTATCCTCAATCATATCTTGCCAGTGCTCCTCTCTCGAAACCTCAAACTTCCACATCGAGACCTCACGCTCTGTTCGGTGCTCCTTAGTGCCGTAACCTGAGCCAGATCCTTGGACATAGCACTCGCGAACTTCCATCAACCGTGCCGTGATATCGCCCAGCTCGAGTCCTTTGAGTAGGGGTGTGAATCGCATCTCCATTGTGACCAAGCCGCCAAACACTACGGCCTTTTGGGGGATGATGATTGAGTAGTCAACCTTGTTGGGCCAGATGTTCTCAACACTCATGGCATGGAGGAATTCCAAGGCACCTGGCTCTAATGTTCGGATTATTCGAAGGTGCTTGTTGGCGTGCAGATCGTATGCAAGTTTTCCGCGTCCGACGGTTGCTCTGAGTCTGTATGTGATGGATGCTTCGGGAATGCCCTCAACGCTCTCAGCCATGTTACCGGGAAGCATGTATTCGAACGGCCATTCGTAGTTCCCGGCGGGGAGCGTCATGCTCTTGCCGTGCGTGCCGACAAAAGGCGCCCATCGGTGCTCGAGTATCGTTTGCGTCTTGTCAACCTTTTGGCCCGAAACACCGGGAGCGCTTCCTCTGGGATCAGCCCAGCTGTATAGAGTCAGTTGCTATCCTCTAGAGAAATCGGTCTTCAAGTCGATTCATAGAACTTACGTATGGCGCAGAGTTCCTACAAGTCGCAGTCTAACATCTTCTATTTTCAGTGACGTTTGTAGACACAAGACTAATGTGCCTTTGAGAACTTGACCAGATGATTCGTGGTCACTTCCACGGAAGACAATAAAATCGCTGTCTAGGCTGAACAATAGGCGCAGTTAGTAAGTGGTCTCAGTCAGATTATGGCTGAGGATAATCATACCGAATATCGAAAAGACTATAGGAGTTACGCCCCGTCACTGAAGCGAAGGGCTTAAAGGACGGCATGATAACGTATTGTGTCTATAAGTCGTTATGATTTGCTGCAAAGCAGCATGGGAGGGGGGCAAAATGGGAATTGGCTGATGATATGCCAAGAAGGGGAACTAGAAGGAAAAGAAGAATAAATTGGAGGAGACGGAACGCTTTTATTTAGGATCACGGCTAATAAGTTAAGTCGAGCGAATGCGCAAGGTGACGAGCTACAACAGCGCAAGCCACGCACGAGTCGGCGGGATGTGTGGATACGGTACAGCCTCTAGAAAAGTTGAGTGGGGCTGTGAGATCAGGAAAAGTCCAAACCCACGAGGGTCAGGTTAAACAAGGGTTGGGTATGGGAGTTCCATGTAATCAATGGGAGGCGACAAGACGATAGCGCGAAGCAGAGCAGATCAAGCGGCGCGTTTGGTGGAGTCAGGATTGCGATTTGATGCGATATGTAAAAGTTGAAAAAGAGGGTCATGTTCTGATAAGACGCCCACCGTGTCGGTCTCACTAAAGATTTCTCATTCGGATGAACCTGGTATGAAAAAAGATATGGATATGATGAAGAGGCGGCGGGCAACAAGGAGACGGAACAAGTTAGATGGGACAGGAGTAATCGGGGGCGACAATGATCCTTCTTTTACAGTCATAGGGTGTGGGGCTTCAATTGCGTGTAAATCCTGAAGAAGATCATGGGAAAATGAAAAGGAGTTGGAGAGAATAGAAAAGAGTAGCATGACATTCGATGCATGCATCTGGCTTTGATCACGACCAGCCGGATATCCTCTCCCAGAGCCAGAAACAGACTGGACCCAGGCAGATCAAGCAATCAATCCGTTCAGTGATACGACCCCTGCCATGCCGTCGTTTAGGGCATGGTCCAAGCCTCTTTGAGGTAGTGATAACTGATAACAAGGCCTATTCTGCCCTGCCGACAGCTTCAGCACAGTTACCGTACGCAAAGCCGACATGGCGCGGTTGACGCAGGAAAGGTGCTGTGCTGTAACGGTAATTACGGTACAATACAGGTTTGCCCTGCTGATCTGGCTGCAGGTGTCATGTATCCTCTCTTCGTACATCGTACGTGCCGGAAGGTTGCGATGGTAAACGGGCGTCGGATGTTGGCGGGCCGGAGGAAACGGGAAACGACGAAACGTTAACAAGCCGCCAAATGCCTTGGACGTCAAATTAATTTGAGATAGGTAATGTATCGCGGTCTTTTATCGCCGATAAGAGGGTCCCGAAAGACCAGGCTGCTTGTTGTAAATTGTCTTACTAGCGAGAACCACTGTGGTTAGGCCAGAGCACGCAAGACACTCAACGACGATGCTGAACAAGGCCAAGACGTTTGATGATGAGGCCCTGTACATAACGGACAAGGGATAGTGGGGCGGGGACGCCGCCTAACAGCTTGAGGCTGGTTTGTTGCATGAGTCGGGACGATTCGTGCTATCGAAGCCTGATGGAAGCTTTTTGCCCTGCAGTTTCAACGCTGTGCCGAGCGTCTGTGCTGTGTGGCGTCGTAACGCCGAGAATTGACGACAGTGGTAGATAAGTAGGTAGATAAATATCCGCAAGTGCCTGAGCATCTCCATTAAAAGTTGACGATGATTGGAATTGCTTCATTTCAGAAGAACATGAATTGGTATGGCCCCCTAAGAAAACTTTGAGGTGGTCACGGCAGGGTAAGCATGTGCGCCTGCCAAATGGTGTCATCGTTGATGATTTAGCACCTTCTATGCCTTGAGTTCCTCCAATTGAAGATACGAATCGGAAGGCACAGCCAATTCAGCTTACGACAAAACCGTAACAGTTGCTTCACTTCAACTACTATCTGGACATAACAGTTGTCGTTATCCCTGAGAATAATAAGTAAGTCTATGCTATCTGTTTCCAACATCACCAGTCGATGGATGTCATGATGCCTCGAGTCAGAGACATTAAAGCCGGTCTATTATCGTGGAAGGGGCTCAAATGTACTGTACGTACCTCATCGGAGAACATCGAGGTGACTTTACGACCCCCACGCCGAAACCCCCAATACTATATTCGATACCAAACCCGGATTTGCAGGGCTAACTACTCCTTGGTTCATCCTTCGAGCTGTTCGACCTTGATTCAAGGACAAGAATAAATTCTGCAAACGGCGGGGTCAAAAGACTTGGGAGTCATGTCAGGAATGCATCGAGTTTGGCAGTGACTTGGGATCTCGAAAATCTCTCGTCTATTCTTCTTGCGGCTCCACCGGCCAGGCATGTTATTGTGGCGCTCGGTCATAGCACGGTGTTTTCTGTCGTGGTTGAATATTCGCTATCGGTTCGTTGCTTATCACGAAACGAGGCTCTCAGCCAACCATATTTGTCGCGTTATCCCATTGTGGGAACTGACGCCTTTGTCGCCATACGAGTTGTTTGATGACACTTGCTTGCTATTCTGATGATCTTTCACACGCACGGCAGTAATTGCTACTTATCATATGATTCTCAGCCATAGCACAATGATTGGCACATGCACTGGACAAATACGGGACATGCAGTTCTAGAATTGGGGGCACAGCACGAGACCACTCCTACGACACCCTTATGCCTCCAGCAAATTCATGATACCCAACCGAGATGGACTGAGCATCTGAAAGCTCGAAATAGTCAGGTCTGGATTGGGAGGCCCCAGACTTTGAACGGAACGGCCCCTGTCCCGGAATCTCTCTGAGGTTAATTCCTACCCAGGACTATTGGGGTAAACATGTTGAATATATGCGGTGATTCGATCTAGATCACAATAATCACGCCAAGGAAGGCAGAATCCAGACTCACCTTTTAGCCGGACAAACGAGAACAGTCTGAACTATGAATGCATATGGTGAGGGTCCATCCTCTTGATCAGTCCTTGTTGATTATCGGTTACTAGGACCGGGAACAAATACGAACTCGCTTTTTACAAGTGCGGTTACAGATACCGTTGACTGTGTCTTTCAGTCAAGCAGCTTAACCTGTATTGTGCACTACACTTTGACAGCATCCATGTCGCGCCTAATGAGCTAGCTTCAGCTTGGCTCGTCTCCATTGAAGAAGCGCCCGTCGACGGCCCCTATACTGTACCCGTTGATAAAGCACCGAGACGGCGGGTCACCGACAAGAAGATCTAGCTCATTAGGGACCACTCATGAGTTCGTTTGTGTCTCTTTGGGCTAATCAATTTGTCTGTGGCGGTGCCACATCAGTTCAGCCTCAGGTTCTCAAACTTTATCTCATGAAGGGAATTGTTTCCAGATTTCGGCGTCGATATGCACGCTCCGGGGATACAACGGCTCTGCGTCGGCATGCCATCGAGAAAGCCGCTTCAAGTAATTACACCTCGGCAGCTCGGGTTATCTCCTGTGTCCTGGTATATCACATAGAGTTTCAAGGCTCCGACAACGCATTCTCGCTAAAGCCTACCGGAAACATTCGATAGGGTCTTTTGTTGAGGTTTTTATTCTCGAAAATTGGGCCTTCGATTCGGGAGCTCCAAGTGCCGTACCGGACCCGTTGTATGGATAGCAATCAGCCTTGTAAAGTACGCAAGCTCTGTGATTACCACGCCAGGCGTAAAGGTTTTCCAGCTCAGCCCTTGGTTGGTTGATTTGTTGCAGAAAGGGACCGGAAATTCAATACCGATAGACGCCAAACACACATCAGACACGACACAGATGTACAATTGTTTCCCGAGCCAATCAACATACTAATCTAAGTACCCAAGTAATGATTTCTCACTGTTCAACGAGTCACCGCAAGTTCAAAAAATCAATCAGGTAGCCAAAGCAACACTCAGCAAATCTCATCATGACTTCTCATGAGAAGCTCATGACAGTGCAAGAAGTTCATGATACATGCTCCATAACCAGTTCCGGCAATAACTGAAGCCTCTTGGAGTACTGTGTCTTCCTGGTCCTTACGATATACAGATATCATCGGCTTATATCTACACCTCTCTGCTCTGTTGCTGGCGTCCAATGTTTACCACACGCCATCAAGCGAGCCAGCCACCGCATGATGGTCTGTCCTGGCTGGCCCTTGTCCATCAGGTTTGGTTCGGCAACGGCCGTGTTAGTGGGCTGAGTAGCTCCCCTCCCTTTTCCCGATTTGCAAGGATGATTTTCAATGCTTGTCCCTAGTCCAGCCAGCCACGTCGAGACGCGATAACCAGCTAGCCAGCTATTGCTAGTGAGCGATTCAACCCTCTGCGTTTGTTTGAGGTTCAAGTTACGCTTTCACAAGACCTGATCCTTACTTTGATGCACGGGCGCCGTCGACTCGGTAAAGGAGCAACGGGCGTGCAATAAGCTCGCATTAGTATGCGTGCACAACATGTACAAATCATCGATTTATGGCTCAGGTTGGAAATTATTGAAGATCGTCGACTGAGATCAAGAAACCAAGATCTGATAACATGAGATGGCAGTATTTCGCATTGCCACGGTTGCGCAACTGCATGCGCGTCTCTCAGCGTTGTCTCGTATAAAACGGACACTCTGTTGCTTCAGCACAATGCAATCTCTCGTCATTCTCGTAAATCTGACAACTCCCACTAACACGAGAGAGATATCTTAGCCTCCTGCTTATCTAGAAATGTGCAGCAATTGGATGTATGTAATCGTTACGTGCGCTAGTCTAGTCTCTGGAGATCCACTGGAATCTCTCGGAGGGATAAAAAAATCGAACATCTAAAATCAGGGTCCTGCAGCCACTGTGGACCTCAAACACGGCAACTCGTTGTATCACCGAAGAGCCTCCATTACCATGTGGGCTTGACGGAGACGTCTGATTGATAGGACCGACTCACTACTCCTGCAAGACAGCCCAAAACAGTTCCCCAACAGCTATATGACTCTTTGACTACCTGTCCCGGCCGGCGCCCAAGCAAGTTCCTTAGCTGCCAAGGGCACATAATTTGTTGACGTTGGATCCTGGGTAAAAACTTGCAGTCGAAAACAAGATCCGAGGTGGATTTCCTGTCTCAGTATCCGTCTACCGTACATCAGATTCAAACTATCAAACCCTGGAATCAACCAATGACTCAAATGACAACAACCACCCCCCCTTGCGTATAGCAGTTATTGGATCTAGTTATGCAGGCGTATCACAAAAGCAAGGAGGGACAACAAACCCATCATGAAACTCTATTCGCCAGCGCCCTTGTTACGAAGCCCATCAAAGCTTTTATCGCTCAGCATGGATCCGTTCATCGTGATGTTGCTCCCGGGGCTTCTGCTCCCTTGGTCTGTGCCGTAAGCTCCGATCCAGGTCGCAGCCACGTTCTCATGTGTCCTATTTTCGGAGATTCACATGTCAGCTTGTCACTTGTGTATGCCAGGAACAAGCGATCGCTGATCTCAATAGTCCAATTGGACCGGAAGATCGACTGGAAGCTTGACTTGGTGTTGCTTACCTGACTTGCAGCTTGTCATGATAGCGTCTTCTGTGAAATCCAGCCAGCACACTGGGTGGGTATCAATTGATTTGTTCTGTTCGTTTCACCGTTAGTTTTACGACACCTTACAACCTGAAGCTATCAGATATCAGCCCTCGCATTGACACTTACAAGTACGGGAGGGAGCATAGGAATTCTGGCCCGCGGCTCCACAGGGTGTGCGATAGCCATTTCCTCGTCTTCGGTATCTAAGTTCGAGTTGGATCGCAACCTTGAGTTGGACGTGGTGGCCGTCTCAGCCCGCTGCAAAGCCGTGTAGCGCGATGAGACAGATCCACGGTGTCGTACAGATTGCTATAGTAGTCAGACACTGTTAGCTATCGAGTCGTGTATATGACGTGGCGTAGAATAAAGAAGCCACAGTGCAATGTCGTGTAGCATCACATCTCCCGCCATTATCGATGTTGGTGTTAGCACATACCGCTTTGGGTCGGTGAAGCATGCCGACACTGAAGTCCCACAGGCAAAGACGCCCGTCTTCTCCCACGCTACCGAAACGATAGTTTCGCTCATCGCATCTCCAAGGGTCAAAGGCAACGGCTGATACCCAAGACTGGTGTCCCTGGCATCTAGCTACCAGAGCCGAGTCCGACAGTGACCATATTGATATCAAGTCGTCTTGTCCACCAGTCAATACGTATTGGCCATCTGGGGACCAACAAACGCATGTTAGTCCTCCATAATAGGAATAGAACACGTCGAGTAGCCTTACAGCCCAGTCAGATAAGCTTCTCAACGAGATAAGGTGCCAGAAACTCACTCTTCCTTCAAATAGTCAATAATCCTTAGCGTGCCGTCCTCGGACACAACAGCCAAGTGTCGGTTATCAGGCGAGAAGGAGAAGGCGTTGATTCGATGGTTGGATAACTTCCAGGCGGCAACTGGATTGACCTTTTGATTCTTGGAATGCACTGACTTGTTGATTCGAATAGAATTGTGATGAGCGCCGCCATTGCTGGCATCTAACGACTCACCACTCGTCCCATTCGCATTTCCGTTAATTGCTTCCTCTTCGGGGTTGAACTGAGCGTCCTCTTTTTCTTTGTCATATACGACCAGCGACCCATCCATATGGGCAGCTAGAAATAGGTTTTCTGATCCTGGAATCCATCGAATTGCCGCAACTGGTGTTCCGTTAATTGCGCCCTAAGATATGCTGTCAGCGGATTGCTTGTCGAATACTAGATCCTGGGCACTATCCTACATTTTTGTTCAGTCGTGTATATCGTTGCGAGATCGGCTCCCACCAAATGACCTCTCCAGTTGAGAAGCCCATTATAACATCCAGATGCGAGACACTCTTGGTATGAACATTAACATCGTGACATAGACAATGCGCTTTCGTGAAAAGAATCTTGGTCAAATAGTCTTGCTACTCATGGTGTCAGTCAAGATGTCCGAGGATGGCCTCGTTTCGCAGCGGCACGGACCTTTGATGATGATGACATGTCAAGCCACTGAAAGGCGCGGTTTATATTGGCAAAAGCAAAGAGGCCATCATTGGAACGCTCCGTAAGCTTCTTAGACAGGCTTTCGTTAACAATAACGCGAGAGATGAATGAAGAGTTGCTCTTTGTCATGTTATTCTTAGGCTTTCTCTTCTTGTTCACATCTTTGGTCGGCACCTGGGTAAGCAAAGCATTGCCTTCGCCAAAAGCAGGTGCAGAACCAATAGTAATGGAGGTAGCCTGAGCATCACTTGTCGAACCGGTACGGCCCTCCTCACTCGTCTTGCCACCTTCGGCAGAGTAGCGGCCCTCGTTGGGATGCTCCTGAATACTAGATGGCGCACCACTCATGGCGAGGGTCGTCGAAGAGAGTCCTCTATAAAGAAAGTTTGGAGCCGGACGACTCTCAAGCGCGATGAGAGAGACTGAGGTACCGGCGCTGGCAGGCTGCGGGAGAGTCGATAGCGGGTTCGGGTTCGGGACGGTGGCTTCGGAAGGATGGGGCGGAGGTGTCGCAAGATGTAAGTCTTCTTTAAGTGTATATGTTCCTAACGGTTTTCACTACGTAAGTCAAGATACCACGAGAGCATGGAGCGTGATTGTCTACCTTCTCCAACCAGGAATTGCCATTCGGGACCCGTCGGATTCGATAACGTATTGTTTGTCTCTATCATGGGAACAGGATGTATACCACCGGCGCCATAAGGCCCCATGGTGGGATATCGTGGCGGGGGAGGTAGCACACTGGAATTCCATGGTATCAGTTTGTGTCGGGCGTAGAACAGCCGATGCGCAAACGCCGGCGCATGAGGAGATTGTGCGCAATTGGAGGAGGGAGTGGACGTACAACATGATTGCGGTTTAAAGAATACTTGTATACTTCCAATGAGCTTTACAATTGACAGATCGAATGAAGGTATCGCGATATTTAGTCGCTACTGGATGGAGGCGGAGGCGGAGGCGGAGGGGGCTGAATGGCGAGAGGCACAGCAGTCGACGTTCGGAATTGGAAGGTGCTATACGTCACTGGAGAGAGAGGGATGACCCCTGGAATAGCAAGACTTGGTGAGTCCTATACCTAGCGATCGGTCGACTCGTCGGTACCGCAGTAAGTAGAAGAGGTTGACTTGTGAGGCTGGGAGAATATAGGTAGCCGAGGACTGGTTGAGATGAGAGTATTGGGGTTGGCAACGGACTCGGAAGCCGCAGGCGCAGCTGCAGACGATAGTGTGGGGTAAACTGGGGAAAACGCTATCCATACCAACGGCCAGGGTTCCAGATGATGAAGGGCTAAATGTAAAGATAGGTACGGAGTACCTACCATTGATTGGATGTGACTTGAATATTTGGACATTTAGCCATTATACAAACTGGTGGAATACACACTTCTTCCGTCACTAGTATTTCACTATGCGCGCTTTTCGATGGATCAACTTGAATGTCCCGAGTTTCCGGATTGGCGCCAGGGGCTCTGCATGGCGTAACGGTCCCGTTCAAAGTCAAAGTACAGTGACATCTTTCAGTAACATCTTTGATACTGTCGGTTGGCCTGCAGAGGTTCCATACAAACTGTATTGATGTTTCCAAGCCTCTACTAGCACCAGTATATAAACGTATTGAGATCTGTTGGGAATTGCCACGGCACGAGAAACATTAATCGCGTCACTCTATTACCCAGCGAATCCTTCGATCGGCTGAACATCGATTTGAAAGTTCTGAACGAGACATATCACAGACGGGTCAGTGAGAGAGAGACATCCAGTCGATTGCATCTTTGTCTAGTTTACCACCAGTGCTAGACTCGCCCTATCGCATGCAAAGAAGGGTTTTGCTTATTTCTTACTGAAATGGTTCATCTTAGCTAGACGTTCGACCAATATTACTCTACTCGAACCGAGCCCCTACCTAGCAGGTCGGGCGTCAAGTGACGGATGAGTTGTCCAGGAACCGAGAATAGGCGCCAACTTACAGGCGGCATCAGCCTACCATCGTCTCCCAAGGCCTGGCCTGTGGGGTCGTTTATTCCCTGAAAGCTCAGGCTCGTACGGTGGCGGCGGTTCATGACAACACACTCACTGAAAGCGGGACGCATCTTTAATTGATCGTCCCTCAAACCACCCAATCCTTGCTCGTCGCGTCACTTCATTGTCTGCCATCAAACTCCAATTTTAGGTCTGGCACTTGGTTTGAATTAGCTGCATATTGAAAGCTGTACTGTACCTATTTGTTTCCCTTGTTTGCATTGGATCTACTGTGCTTTTCTTTGCTCTGCACCGCTCTTTCTGCCTTGTCTTGTTTTTCCATGTAAAACCGAGACATGGTGATGATCTTCTCTGCAAGACTCTTTCTTTCATTCATTGCTCTCTCCAACTTAATTGTCCCTTGAGCATCTCTAAATAATCGCCATATCCTCCAATTTGACCAATTCAACTACTGCCACCTCCGCTGTTGCCGCTGCTACGAGCCATTCATTCATTCATTCCCCGCGATCGACCGACCGAACCCACGATATCAGCAGACCACCGTTCCGTTCCCTCTTGGGCATGGAACCTTAATGACGACATACTTTCACCAGAGACTCCGATAATACCTCCATCATGGCCGCCGGTACGAACAACCTCCCACTAACTTAGCTCCAACTCCACTGCGAGCTCTTCAATCCAACAACTATCTATTGCCATCACTGCCTTGCTCAAATGACTAACCTTCCTTGCGCAGTGCGCATCTGCGTCTGCGGTGATGAAAGCACCGGCAAATCGAGCCTCATCGCTTCTCTCGTGAAAGATCAGTTTGTCAACAACAAAATCCAGCCCGTCCTTCCTCAAATCACTATTCCTCCTAGTATTGGTACTCCCGAGAATGTCTCAACAACGATCGTCGATACCTCAGCTCGCCCGCAAGACCGAACTACGTTGCGCAAAGAAATCCGAAAGTGCAATGTCATCCTCCTCGTCTATGCCGATCATTACAGCTACGAAAGAGTAGCACTGTTCTGGATGCCATACTTCCGTTCCCTCGGCGTCAACGTCCCCGTCGTATTATGTGCCAACAAATCCGATCTGGCTGGTCAGGGTACCACACCTCAGGTAGTCGAGGAGGAATTGTTACCTGTGATGGCCGAATTCCGCGAAATCGATTCTTGCATCCGCACCAGCGCCCGAGACCATCGAAACGTAAACGAAGTCTTTTTCCTTTGTCAAAAGGCTGTAACTCATCCGATTGCCCCTCTATTTGACTACAAGGAGGGGCATCTCAAGCCTCTGTGCGTTGATGCCCTGAAGCGCATATTCTATCTTTGCGACAAAGATCAGGACGGATATCTCAATGAACAAGAAATGAGAGACTTCCAAGCACGTTGCTTCGATAAACCTCTAACAGCGGACGATCTAGACAATATCAAACTCAGTATCTCGAAATCGTTCCCCACGTCCGATTTAGAAAAAGGCATTGACCTGCCAGGATTCCTGCAATTAAACAAGCTTTATGCTGAGAAGGGTCGCCATGAGACTATCTGGATTATCCTTCGAAAATATCACTACACTGATAGTCTCAGTCTCGAGGACAAGTTTATTCGACCCAAGTTCGATGTTCCAGAGTACTCGTCGGCCGAGTTGAGTCCTGCTGGTTATAGATTCTTTGTGGATCTCTTCTTGCTATTTGACAAAGACAACGATGGTGGTCTCAATGATCAAGAGCTTGAGGCTCTGTTTGCCCCAGCTCCAGGGCTTCCCAGTTCCTGGACCGACTCGTCGTTCCCCTCCTCGACTGTAAGGAATGAAGCTGGACATGTCACTTTACAGGGCTGGCTGGCCCAGTGGAGTATGACAACATTTATCGAACCCAAGACAACTATTGAATATCTTGCGTATCTTGGGTTTGAGCCTCCGAATCCCAAGGAACCCATCACCGCGGCACTCAAGATAACCAAGCCTCGTAAGAGAAGAAGACGCCCAGGTCGGGTTGAGCGTAACGTGGTCCTCTGCTACGTTCTTGGTGCATCAGGGGCAGGCAAATCCGCTCTCCTCGACTCATTCCTCAACCGCCCGTTTGATGGTCTTTACCATCCAACCATCAAGCCACGCCGCGCTGTCAACAGTGTCGAGCTGCCTGGTGGAAAGCAAGTGTATCTCATTCTGGAGGAGCTTGGAGAGCTGGAGCCTGCAATCCTTGACAACCCGGCCAAATTAGATGCTTGCGATCTTATTTGCTACGCCTATGACTCATCTGACCCCGACTCGTTCTCGCATATCGTTGATCTGCGGAACAAATACACGCACCTTGATGAGCTCCCCTCGATTTATACTGCTCTCAAGGCCGATAAAGATAAGACAAACCAACGCTGTGAGCTTCAGCCAGATCAATATACCGCCTCGCTCAACATGAGCCTGCCGTTACATGTGAGTGTCACCTGGGGTAGCATCAGTGAGCTTTTTGTAGCTTTTGCAGATGCCGCTACAAATCCTAGTACGGCTTTCCCCAGGAGCAATGAGGAGGGGCCTGATCGGACGAGTCTGTACATTGCGCTGGGCGCCACGGCCTGCGCAGGAGTTGCTGCTTTGACGATATGGCGTCGGGCAACGAATGCTCTTTAATCAGTGTCACGGTTGAGTAGATGTCCACAGGGCCTCGGCGAGTTTTGAGGAGGAGTTCGTTACTTGGGAAGAGGACAGACATTGCATAGGAAGGAGTTGAAGCTCACCATTCAGAAAGAAACATGATACCCAACTCCATCGTAAACACATTTATCACATAGATATATAATCACCAAACATCGTCTTTTCTTATTTTGATCGACTTGCCCTGGGGATAGTGGCGTCGTTTCTCTTGTATATGAGCCAAACTCCTTAACACCAAGCCCATGATACCACCCCCAATGTCTTATACTGGTACAGAAATTTTAGACCTTGTAAAAGCAGAAACCGACGTAGAAACTAGCAGCTTCCATCTCCTCATCAGATACCAGAAGAGGGCCTCCACCGCGCTCCCGTACGCCCATGCGCTCGCTCAGGGGACCAAGCTCGCGGTCATCCTTCTCCGCCTCCCAGATTTCAGGAAAGGTGCGGTGAAACTGCAACTCAAGGTTGTAGTCCTCGGCGAGAGCACGGAAGGCCTCCCAAGGTACGACATACTCGGGTACCTCCTCCACAGCTTCGTCTAGAAAGAAGTTATATTTCCAGCCGAAGGCAGGTCGAAAGACACCATCATCGGGTGTTTTTCCTGGGAAGCGCACACGGTAAATCGAGTTACCCCATTCAGCAGTCGGTTCCTCCTCGCCCTCTTCCAGCTCGCCATCCTCTGGCTCTGTTTGTTGCGGTGTTGTCGAGCCATCGCCGTTCTTTTCTTCGCTTTGCTTAGCTGCACGCTTGACAGCAGCCTCCTCATTGAATTTGCGGACTCGCTCGCCCAGAACATCAGAATTAGGGATGCAGCCGATGAAACGTCCTCCTTTCTTGAGTGCTCCAGCGACATTGCGGAGCATGTTGCGCGCGTTCTTTTCCGACTCGAAAGCATAGTGCATAGAGAACATCATGCTGACAACGTCGAAACCTCGGCGATTCATGGGCGAAGGGTCGAAGCCGACTTGTTGGATGATGTCGAGGTTCTCGATGGACTCGCCGAAACAATCTTTAACGTGGAAACGAGCGTCGAATAAGCGCGGTGGCGGTCGTCGGTGTCCGCCTCGCCCGCCTCGCCCGCCACGGCTACCCAGTGTACGGTAGCGGTCGCGAGCTTGCTCAATACTCACGTCAGCGGGATCGAGTCCAACGTAAAGCTGAATTGGCTGAGGAGCCTGCTGCCATTTGTTGAGATCGCCGCCCTTTCCACATCCCATATCCAGTACAAGTAGGTCCTTGCCACTGGAGCGTCCAGCTTCGCGCGAACCAGGGGTGTGGTCTTCATCAGGTGAATAACGCTGAATGATGCAGCTCTTGATCCAGTTGTTGAAAACGCGAAGTCCCTTGATCTTGCTGTCTCTTGTTCTCCAGTCGCGACCACGCTCTGGTACGTTGTTGTAGTGGTGTCGCACAAGATCACTGTTGTTTCGGATTCTCTCCTGTTCAGCTTCGGCGGCTTCCTCAGCAGCAGCTTCGCGTTCTCGTTCGAGTTGGCGCTGTCGAATGGCTTCACGCTCGGCCTCTGAGATACGCGCACGCGCACCGGGGCGCTTCAGCTTTCGAGGTTGTTCTGATGGCGAGAGGGCGCGCCGCTTTGCTGGCTGAAGTGACTTGGCGTTGTATGGTTGGGGTAGATCATCTTGAGGTTCGTCGTTGGCAGGGCGTTTGCGGTGGTTTCGCTCATCGCCGTCGTCGCGATCAGTGTCTCTGCCCATTTCTGACAGACTCACTCGTGCTTTTCGCGATATATGTGTCGATTGATGTTGCAATGGTAGATGCGAAGTTGGATATTGAAGTTATTGGATTGAAAGGGAAATGGGTATGATGCAAGTTCTGTATCTAATCTCAGCGTTGCAGTGGTGTAAGGTTGCTCGGACCATGCCGTCCAGTTGCATCAGCCTACCCTGCACCTGTTGGTTTCCTGCCGTTGCAACTCAATGAAATGATAATATGGGTACTCTGTGTCTACAGAGGATACGATTACCTTTTTACATTTAAGTCAATCTGATGCCATGTTATTCAGGCTAGGCTAAGTCAATAGGGAAAGGGAGAGTATCTCACCAAGGGAGCTAGACAAGTTAGCAGTGTTGCATAGGTAGGTATTATGATCGCTAGACTACAACTATCTACCTAAGTACTATACCTTAAGCAATGCCAGATATAGTAAAGAATCGAGGACTTGTCGAGCCCTTGACGGTATTCTACTATGCCATTGGCTACCAAGCATCAGGTGAGGCTGAAGCACGACCTGATAATTATTTGTCACTGTGCAACTCATTTTTACCAATTCCTTTGCTCACTGAGGTGAGCTTGGCAAAAGTTGAGCTGAGTGCTCGAGGTACGTACCAGTCCATCAGTGCGTGTCCCGCTGGAGCCTTGCAGCACAAAGCCGCCTAGAAGACCCCACTGTCGCCTCGCCATCCAATCCAATTGTCACTGGGTCATTGGATCGCTGTACCTGCTCAACACCAAGCTCTACCGACCTACCTGTCTCTGAGCTTCCCTCGTCATCCATCCGCCAAACCACAACAACATCAACTACAACAGCCAACAGCGAATAACGTCATCACACTCGAGTTCTGGACAACTACTGATTTCGCACTCTGCGCTTAAAATAGTCACACACTTTCGACGACAGCGACCGCCGCCATCATGGGTTCCGACCCCCAGTACGCGAAATGGCCATTGCTGCCTCTGTCGCAGCACGTTTTCACCCTCACAAACGGTTATGCCACTAAAAATGCGCAACAAGCTGCTGTAAAGGCTCTCCAAGATGCTATCGCCCAGGACAAGATGGCTCCTTTCTATCGATATCTGGCCCATCCACTCGACGGCGTCCTCAACACTCTTGGTGAGGGCGGCTCTTCCGCTCCTGGACGACCTCTCAGCAGAAAGTCCAGCCTTGTTGGAATGATTGCTACCAAGCCTGCCGCTACCATTATCAGTCTTCCATGGGACGAGGGACTATACAACCAGCTGAAGGAAGATAATGATCGGGAGCTGCAAGAGTTCCAGAAAGAGGAGGATGACGCTGTTGAGCAAGCTGGTGACACCGAAGTCATGGCTGCCCAGGGGAAGCGAGCTGAGTTCTGGGCTCGTGTAGGAGACAAGGTATGTTTGTTCTCACACAGAATTTCAGGCTCTAGCAGCAAATTGACTTCACCTGCTAACACTCACCAAGGACAAGGCCATTGCCGCCTACGAGAGCCTCTCCGAAAAGACGGGTATCCTCGGTACCAAGATCGACCTCGTCCTCGCCATAATACGCATGGGTCTCTTCTATGGCGACAAGCCCCTTGTCAAGAAGCACGTCGAACGCGCCAAGTCCCTCGTCGAATCAGGCGGTGACTGGGACCGCCGCAACCGTCTCAAGGCCTACGAGGGTCTGCACCTACTCACACTTCGCTCCTACAACCTCGCCGCGCCTCTACTGCTCGACTCTCTCTCCACATTCACCAGCTATGAACTCTGCACCTACTCCAATCTCGTCGTGTACTCCGTTCTTGCTGGTTCAGTATCCCTCAAGCGAGTCGATTTCAAGTCCAAGGTTGTAGACGCACCTGAAATCAAGGCTATTCTGGGTGATGGTGAGGACAAGCTTCTTGCTCTCAGTGGTGCCCTCAGTGCTGGCCCTGGTGCTGATGACACCACTGGTGTGAAAGCTCCTAAGACAGCCACCGCGGCTGTCAACCTGACCACGTTGGGTACCAGCACGGAGCAACCTGAAGCTGAGATGGCCATTGACTTTAGCCCTCTAGCGCTGCTCGTTAGTAGTTTGTACAACGGAAACTATAAGACCTTCTTTAAGTCACTTGCCGAGGTCGAAGAGCAGTTCTTAAACCAGGATCGCTATCTTCATGAGCACAAGAACTGGTTTATTCGAGAGATGCGACTTCGCGCCTATCAGCAGCTTCTTCAAAGCTACAGAGTTGTTGGCCTGGAGAGCATGGCCAATGACTTCGGAGTCACTGTTGACTTCCTTGATCGGTATGTCATACGTTACGCAATCTCATGAATGAACACAACCTGATCTGATTCTCTACTAGTGACCTCGCCCGCTTCATCGCTGCTGGACGTATCCCCTGCACCATCGATCGCGTGACAGGCAAGGGTGTGATCGAGACAAACCGCCCCGATGACAAGAACAAGCAGTATCAGGATGTTGTGCGACAGGGTGATCAGCTCATCACAAAACTACAAAAGTACGGCCAGGCTGTGCGACTGAGGGGTAGTGAGAGGGCATAAATGAGGCGATTTATAGATGAGGAAGCTGGTGCTTGGCTTTGTCATGCCGTAGTGGGGGATAAAGCGAAGAGACAGAAAATAAGTCCATGCCTTTACCTACTTACTTAACTGTACAGATATGATATGTTATGTTATGGATTAGACAAGCCATTGCGGTAATAGATTGGCTGGGTCCCGGTGAAGAGAGCCAGAAAAATGGGCTGATCTGATATTGCCCCCCTTCCCACGCCGCTGACAACTGCGGAGTTAGCTGCATGTGCATGTGTTTGAATGATATGATGTTAAGCATACAGCTAAGAATCGATTTACCCCAGTCTTCCTCTCTGGTACCTGCGCATGCAAGCAAGGGTCAGAATCGAAAGATCAACAGCACATGTCTACCCCGGACTTTTCTGTTGTGATCCGGTAGGCTCACACACAGTCTTGATTGAGGTGGGACACGCCATATTGACATATAACAAACATGCTAGATTGGTGAACTTCTGTCTATCCAATACCTATGAAGGCGCTAAACTATGCAAAACGATTTCCTGTTTGATGATCCTAAATTTATCTCTTTCTCCTCCGTACGCTATATCGTCGCTCCGTGCCGAACCCTCGGCCCCGCGGACCGCTGAACCCCTGGGGCCCCGCTCCACGTCCGGCTTTGCGACAGGCGTAGCGGGGTTTCGACTCACAATGACAATACTGCGCAACTGCGACTGATGCTTCATCGGTATTTCTCGAGGAACTCCTTGTGGAACTTGACGATGCTGCCAACCCACTCGGTGCCAGGCGCGAGGAAGGTTGTTCTAAAATGCAGGGTACCCTCTTTCTGACCAAAGCCTGAGCCGGGAACGACACAGATACCAGTGGCCTCGAGGAGACGCATGCAGTAGAACTCATCTGGGCTTCGGCCCTCTGCCTTGGCTGCCTCGGCGGCTTTCTCGGGCAGGTTGATGGTGGGGAAGAGGTACATGGAGCCCTGGGGTTCGGCGCACTCAACTCCCTCCATCTGAGAGAAAGCCTTGTGAAGGGCGGTAGCACGCTCTTGAAGACCGGTGAAGATGCCATCGTACTCCTTCTTGTAAAGCTCGTGTGAGGGCTGGCCTGGCTTGGGAGGGTTGACCATCAACTCAACGATGCACTGACCAATAACAGGGGCGCAGAGCATGATGGAAATGAACTTGTAGATGTTGGCCTCGACCTCGGCATCGAAGTTGACAAGCTCGAAGTAACCTCCGCGGTGACCACACTCGCCAACCATGCCCTTGGAGACACTGTGAAGAGAGGCGAGCTCGAGGCCGTCAAACTTGCCAGGGTTCTCCTTCTCAAGGGTGCGGAGGACAGCCTTGAAACTATGGAACTTGCCAACAAAGACATTTGTCTGGTAGACCTCGTCGGCCATAACAACTAGGTTCTCCTTGTTGGCGAACTCAAGGACAGCACGAATGTCCTCTTCGGGAAGAGAGGCACCGGTAGGGTTACCGGGGTTGATAATGACAATGCATCGAACGTCAATGCCGTCAGCCTTGGCCTTTTCGTATGAGGCACGGATGGTGTCGACGTCGGTACCCCAGTTCTTATGCTCATCCAGGAGGTAAGGAACAGCGGTGGCGTCCAAGAGGGAGAGAGTAGCAGTGTAGAGAGGGTACTGAGGAATTGGAATAAGAATGCCGGTTTTAGGGGAGGCGCAGATGACGTTGAGAAGGGTGTTGACGCCGGAGGAGGCACCGGCGGACAGGTAGATGTGATCGGGATCTGCAGGGAAGCCATCGCGACCTGAGACAAGTTAGTAACACAGCAGAAACAAGATGCGACGGCAGAAGCAGAACCCACGCTCAATAAACTGGGCGATGCTATCGCGGATAGCAGGAACACCAGTGCTAGCACTATAGGCACCAACGGAGCCGATCTTGGTCAGGAGGAACTTGGCGCGCTCGATGACATCGGTCTGGTAGCCAAAGTGCTTGGTGAGGGCCTCCTCGTTCTGAAGAAGTAGAGGGTTCTCGAGAAGACTGGCAACCTGGCGGAAGAAGGTGATGGGCTTCTGGTCGAGCTGCTGAGGGTTACCAATGTTTGCAGAAATAACCTGTTTGAAGGGGAGATCGCCGGTATCGCCCTTTGCGATCTTGGCTCGGTATTCCTCGGACTTGACAGCAAGTTCACCACGAACGGCGTACTTGGCAGCGACGACTCGCTGGTTGATGTTCTCTGAAGTCAATCTCATTTTGGCAGGATAAGTAGAGAAGAATGAGGTAGAGGAAGAAGAAATCGAGGTATAAGGATAAATGTGACGATGGCAGTGGGGAGTAGTAGTAGTGGTAGTAGAAGCAGAACTTTTTGGCGGGGTGAGTAAGGGTCGCGGGGTAGATGTGACAGTAATAGATTTACTCCAAGCGCAAGCACGGGGGCCAATCTTATAGTCTGTAGATACCAACAAAAAGTCGAACGAGTTAGCAATTGAATCATCCAATATTTATAAATCAAATCAAATCGTTTCAAGCAAATTGTCAGTGCTTTCGTAGGCCTGAGTTTTGCGTCAAGGGGAGAGAGCAAGGTGAGAAGTGAGGTAAGGTAGGTATCAAACAAGGATGAGATAGATACCCGGTAAGAGAGAGGAAGAGGAGGAGAGAGGAGCATACAATGAGAGACTATTACACCAGAACAACACTATTGTCGGTGTAAGAGGGTATCGTGAACTAGGTAAAGATCAAAGAAAGAAGAAGCTCGACTGAGTCAGGAAGAGAGGGTAGAGCCTGATACAAATAGACCAGGCAAACAAGACAAGAAAAAGACTCGGCTCAGAACGAATGTCTAATAGAAATCCCCTTGTAGACAAAAGCATGCGGACATGGTAGCAGATGGATGCTACTAAAGCAGAGCAAACAAAAGAAAAGAAAAGAGCAAAAACCCTTCACTAACTAATCCACTCTCGCCCACTCACACAACACACATCGCCATCGCCATCGTAACCTTGGGCCGTAGCGCAATCCACGTCTGGGGACGGATGGAGACCCGGAGTGGATGCAGATTGTGCTGTGCTGTGCTGTTGTAGACAAACACCTCAAGTAAGATCAAATCATGGGGTCCCCAAAATCAGCGCATTTTGCTTGTGATTGCATGACTTGGTAGACAAATTGGAATGCCTTCAACCCAATCCGATCAACGGACGACATCCGGGGCGCTCTGGGGGAGAGCGTGGAGAGAGGCGTGGGTGATCTGGAGACAAGCAAGGGTGCTCCAAATTGGACATTGGGGTTGATTGAGTTTCGAGGCCCGGAGCCGGGACCCCGGAAGGGCACAGCACAGACTCTTACTGAGACTCAGACTCAGACTCATACAGACGCAACTGGCGCCGATTTTGGTAGCTGCACATGACCAGCACTGAAATACGTGATATCCTCTCTCCCGGTCTCCGGGCACATTGTCCGAGGCCATCGGAAGGCTCCGAATATTGATAACAAAAAACATACACGGCAGCAGAACAGGTACTCGATGGCCCGAGACCAGCCGGACTCTATCTCGGGTACAACACCGCTCTTCGGCATTCGCTCTCATATCAGAAGAGAAAAAGAGGCGGCTGGAAAAGGGCATGATAAAACGTAATAGGTTTGAAACAGAACATGGATAACAAGGTGCAGTGCAGCTGCAATAAAAGCCATGAAAGACAGTTACAAGAGATCCAATCGAACGTAGTGCGTTGCGCCATATCTCTCGGCTGCCTTTCTTCGCCTTGTCTCCTAGATCATCTTCCAAGAGCATCTCGCTCCCGCTTCGCTGGGCTGGGCTGGGACCGGACCGGCCCTATAGACTGGGGCGCAGATGAATATAAAGCAAAAACACGCAATTGGTCGAGATGATAAAGAAAACCCAGAGAAATCTTCCATACATGGAAGTTCTCAGAAAAAACGTACCTGAGGTAGGGGGGCGAAGGGTGCTCGCACATCGTTGACTGGACTCGTTGACCTCGGGGCTAGCAGCCAACCTCGAAGATTTTAAAGGCGGCTGACATCGCAGCGTTTGGCCGAAGCGGACCGATGCTACGGGATTTCGACGGGCTAGCATTGGATGTTGACTTGACGCCAGGAAATAATATTCTGTGGTACTGTATCTTGTCCCGGCCGAAGCTGTGGAGGCGTGGACCTTTGATGCGGAACGAAACAAGGGTGCTAGCCGCTGAGACGGTAGTTGAAAGAACTGCCGTTCAAAATATAAGTACGTGCAAAAGATAAATAAAACACCCAAGATTTAGAAGGTTGGGAAGCAAGAGACTGACTGCGAAGCGAAAGTTACTCTGTTGTCTGGCCAGATAAGCTATTCACTCACTACCTTTTGAGCTAGGAGATCATATAATAAGGTCCCGTCAAAACGCTGGCACCTCGCCGCTATTAGGTCTCGCTTATTCCCGCGGCGGGTAATTTGTGACTGGAAGCTATAGGGCGCAGATATACCGCAGATCCGATGCCGCAATTGTGATTGTGACGAGAAATAGAGAGAATAGAACGAAACAATGTGTTGAAGTCAAAGAGGGGCAATGTCCTTGTTGGGGTTGTAAGAGCCAAGATTAAGATGGTCACGCTTGGGTGATCAAAGGCACACTACCTACCTACCTACCTACCTAGATAATCTCTGTGCAACATTCACCTCTGAGATTAGATGCTTGGGACGAGTACGTTCTGGCTTTTTATACCGCTTGTTGAGGCTGTCTCTCAAAGAATTTGCCCGATATCGTGGTTAGTGACATTGTGTGCAAGGGTCTAAATAGTCGAAACCACCGGTCTCGGATCAAGTACAGTAATCTTCTCAGAACCAATGGAACCTTTCCCCAAATGTCTTGGTTGTACAGTGATACCATGCATCATTTAACCATGTCGTGATAAATGAGCTTGTGTGGGAAGACAGCTAATACAATAATGTCAGATAAGGTGCAACACCTTAAATACACAGCTTTTCATTGGTCAACCATATTTTTGAGTCAAGTTCTCGGTGAACCTTACAGCGTTCCTACTCACCTGTCACCGAAAAGATTAGTGGGGTTAGATATATAACGGCGCTACGTTTTGCCGATAGCCGCCTAACGTCGCCAGTATCCGTAAATTCTCTACTATCACGGCGACTGACGTACAGCAAGATCAAGCCATCTGATCCACGTCAATTAAAATGGCAAAGAAGGGTAGGCACATACTCTCACGATTAACCAATCAGGTTGTTGCTGACTCTATTCTCTTGTAGCCAAGGCTCGCCTGGTGCATGCGCGCCTCGTCTCCATGGCCATGACTGGCTTCTTCTATACCTTCAAGCGTCCCAGAACCGCACCCATGATGAGCATGTTAAAATACGATCCCATCGGTACGGCCTGACATACTGAAAATACCTGGAGCCATCAGCTAATTGTGTCAATGGTAGTGCGTAAGAAGGTGTTGTTCCTCGAAACCAAAAAGAGGAAATGAAAGCCGCCCAACCTCGCTCGCTCCATCATACCTTATTCGATGCAAAAACCCAACAATCGAGTTTTTTGCGTGAGCTAGACTTGGCTCTTTAGCTGCAAGCCACGACGTACGCGCCATGTAACAATACACCAAAGTGCATCACTGGAGTTTTGGGCATCAGGATCCTCCCTCTTCGAAATGCGACTATACATGTACAACATAGACCACAATATTGTCCTGATGATATGGCTGCATTTGTATGCCACTGAATTTAACGACCAGACTATCATATTACTCTGCCTGCCCTGTGCGCGAGCTCTGTCTAGGTATTTGGGTACAAATGATAAGGTGCAAATTGTTATTTCATCCACCATTTACCCATTGTCTTCTTCAGATTGCCAGATGCCCATCATAATTCTTCCACAAAGTTGAGCCTTCAACTCGTAGTCGCACATGCTCCCCAAGAATTGATACGTCTGGTGATTGGCGAAACTGCGCAGTCCCCAGGCCCATGGCATTACTACATCATGACTATTACCTACAGTCTCTTCATTTTTGAACATATTAGTTAGGCTGCTTCGAGTATGTCTTTCGGATCACATGGCGTGTTCGAAGCAACAAAGGTCTTTCTGTACTCCCGGGTTGCGAGTCGGCTGGCGCTTCATCCAACTTGACTCGTTTAACGGGAGAGGCAATATCCTCTTTCTCGTCCACAAAGGAGATATTGTGCTTTTTCCCGATCCCACCGTCATCCTTGCCATTTGGCAGGATTTCTTTGGCAAAATCCTCCATAGTAGGGAAGTCCCAGTTGGGACGTGCAGGCTTTGACTGAATTAGACCCGACCGAATCTGTTCAACCATCTCGGGGTTGCTACAGCCTGTAGCCGAAATGACTTTAGCCATCACAGGCCTGTTGTATTGACTATGATTCGTAGGTGGCCTAACAGGTTCGGTTTCCTGCGTCGAGGCAGTCGAAAGCCGTAGGATAGATCGAGGATTGGAGCCTTCTCGGCGCCTCGCTTGCTCTTGTGTTACCGACGGCGCGGGTGCCGGTGAAGATGCTTCCAATGCCGGGCTGGCTACGACGACTTTACGACGATATCTTTCTCCCTGGTAATGTAAATCAAGAGTAGTGAGGTCATTTAGACTCGCTGATCCCTTCGTGTCAGTACTCTTCTCTTGAACACATGAGTTAGACTCTTCCGAACGCTGCTTATCAAAGTACGCCGACTGAGTTCCAGTCTCGTTCTGCTGTTGTGTATGGGCGCCGACAGGTTGGGATGTGACACCAAGTTGCCCATTGACCCAATGGCGTTCTTTGCTCAGGTATAAAGCGGTAGACTGCATTACTTGATTAAGATCAACCATTTTGTTGAATGCAGTGTTTAAGTTTTCAACCTGAGGAACCCGCTCGGTCATCCCTTCTAGCTGGCTCTTCAAAGCATCGATTGCTTTGAGATCTTGGAGTTGTCTCTGGAATAGCTCTCCATTTACACCCGAGTCGCCCTCCAGAGTAGCAAGCTGTTTTTGTAGATCGTGAGTTTTCTTACGCTCTTCAGCCAACGTCTCGCGCAACAACTGAGATTCTGGACCACTCGATGACAATCCTTCGAGTTGCATCTTGACTTGTTGAAGATGTGCCTCTACTGTGGCGTGTATAATTTCAGACTTGGAAATGTCTTTCTCCGAAGCAACCCTTTCCTCCTCAAGCTTTTTCGTGAGTGTAGATTTGATCTCACAAATAGTTGCCTGCAAGTATTCTTTGGCCTGTTCATCGTTCTCAAGCATGAAAGTTTTCATGAGATCGAGCTTCTTAGACCATTCCTGAGAGATCTGGTACAGAGTTTCCTCTAGATTCCCGATCTTTGATCCACGGTCTTGAAGCTGTTTGGCCATCTCGTTGCCAACATGAGTTTGAAGACCTTCTTGCCAAACTGAATGACCATTAGCAAGTCTGGATAAGCTTTTATTCGTTTTGTCGCAGGTCTTCTGGGTCGCGAGAGTTTTGGCAGAAATGTCGCCCAGATGCTGAACAAGAGCTTGGTGTGTTTTCTCATGCCACTGCTGACATTTCGACTGAGTCTCCTGCTGATCGGCTATGTTGTTATGCAGCTTCTCGAAGAGCTCCTGGATGGTGTCCTGAAGAGATGCGGCTGACTGTTTTACATCGCTTTGAGACGCAATAACCTTCTGCATCTCAGACATCAAACTGGAAGCTCGATTAGTAATGAAGGAAATGAAGCGAGAGATAAGAATCGCATACCGGGAGACAATGTTCGTTTCTAACCTATCCGCCACCATCTTGACCTCTTCATTCGTTAGTTGACCATCACTGCGCGACTCCAAATGATTGTTCATCAGATCGAGTCTACACGTTGGTTAACAAGATCCATTCAGGAGATATGCTGACTTACTTCTCCAAAAGGGTGTCCGTTAGCCTCCCTTGTTTCTCACTCCACTCATTGTACTTCTCGTTGCTTTCCTTTAGTGAAGACATATCTGAACGGAACGTTTTCACCTCATCCAGCAAGCTTGATTCCGTTTTCAGACGGTTCTGAAGTTCAGTCGCTGCTTCCCTTTCTCGATTTATTTCCTTCTCCTGATTCTCAAGCCTCAGTTGCAGCTCCGAAATTGTGTGGTTTTCTAAGCAATACAGTCAGTCTCTGGTTGTGATACAACATGATCGGTGGTGTTACGTTTTCGGGCTTCTTGCTCAGACTCAGATCGATACTTTTCAATGCAAGATTTGAGCTCTTCGCGCTTCCTGTGACTGGCCTCCAGTGCTAGCTCAACTGCTTTCGCCTCTTTCTCGCGCCTGTCCCTCTCCTTTCGCAGCTCATCGTTCGCTTCTTTGTGAAGACTACGAGCCCGTGAAAAGAGATCCTGCTGTTCTTTAATAGCTTCATTAAGCTTTGCCCGATGTTTGCGATACTTTTCATGAGTGGCTGCCTCGCGATCTCGAGATTTGACCAAGTCTGAGCGAAGAGACTCAACCTCATCCTGTAATCTTTGGGTTTCCTTTTCCGCCAGAGATCCTTCTTCTTGTAACTTATCAAGGCGACTCTTCGAATCTCCAATCTCCGAATCTTTTTCCGATATGAGTTGCAGCGACTTGTCTAAAGCCTTCTTACTGTGCTGCAACTTATCCTCAAGAAGTGTAATCTCTTGAAGGGCCTCCTGACGCTCAGCTTCAGCGATCTGTATACACTCATTCCAGTATTCAGCCACGTTCTGCATTGCAATCTTCTTTCGGTCAGGCTCAAACTTTGGTCGGGGAAAGACTTTCTGTTTAGCAGAGCGTTTTCTGGAGATGTTGCTGCTCCTGGAAGCCGGGCGGTCATTGTTTCTGTCGGACACTCTATGGTATTTAGATGCCAATGAGGGCTGAGTCGGCCAGTGGCCACGGGATACACGATTTCGAGACTTTGCAGTGGTCATGGGAGTCTGGGGAACAGGGGGCTCCAGGTCACCACAAACACTGGAAGAGGGGGCTTGATGCGAGACTCGGTCAACACGTGTAATATGTGGAAGGGGAAGTTTTAGATCTTCTAGTCGGCGCCCTAGACTTGAGTTTTAGTGGGAATCATCATTGAACCTCGTGATTCGTAACTTACCATGGTCTTTGATGTGAGGTTGAGAATTCTTCGTTTGTTTTCCCACCTGTTGAGAAGCTTGAGCTTTGGTAGCCTCTTTACCGAAGCGAGAAGCATCAACGATAGATCCAATTTCTGTTGGAGGTGGTGCATTTACATTAGAAGCTTCCGACATGTTTTCATGAGAGAGCTCGGAGCTATCGATACAGATGACTGATGCCTCACCAGGGCTTTCTCGTGTAGAAGGTTTCTCTAATGGAATTATGGTGTGACTCGAAGAATCATCCGACCGACCAGTAAGGTTTTCATCGTAAAAATGAGAGGAACTCTCAGAGGGAACTTTGCCCCCTGGTAGACCAAGCTCTGGGAGATCTAAAGGTGCTGCAGGCCTATGGATCTGGACAGGGGCGTGTAGTGGACTGTGTGGAGAGTGTTCAGCAGGAATGTTAGTGGGCATAGGGAAGAATTGGGAAGCATCAGCTACTTGAGGCTGCTCAGGTTTAGGTCTCCGCGAGAACTGTCCAGGGCGAGGAGGTTTCTTTTCGGCAAAGGAGAACCCTTCGGCCATTGTTGATGTCGAAACCTCCTCTCTTGGTACCGAGAACCTTCTGAGATGAAGCTGATTCAAAAGTGTATCAGGGACGGCCTGAGAGTCCGGGATAACCGATCCGAGTTTATCGAAATCTCTTTCATCTTCAACATGTCCAAAAGAGATCAGGCTGCTGCCTCTAGTGAATGGTTCTCTGGGTCTCGGGTCTGGTGAGGCGGCCATCAGCGACCGGGTAGCTGACAGGCCAGCTAGACCTCACGGCTTACAAAGAAAGAAGATGTGTGTTACCTTGAGATGTAAAAAGGGTATTGTCGACTCTGGGTAGAGGCGTGATGTGAAGCAGTTGAGAATGACAACCTACCTAAGATGGAGGAGCTAAGGAGATTCAGAAACCTTACCTAGGCTTACTTGTATTCTCCTTCTCTTCTCAGTCGTCCCTCCAACGTAAATTTTGGAAGGTGCTTATGCGGCTTATACCTGTAGTTGGAGTTTCCGCCAAATGGTATGAAAGGTTTTAGGGAAGCTGCGCCTGCCTGGAGCGTGGAGGCAAAGTGATTCACTGCCCCTTGGCACTACCCCATGGTGCCTGCCGCGGGCAGACTTTGAGCAGAATCAGGTGCATCTCAAAATGTTTGGATCAGGAGGAACATTGGGAAAGATGCCTTGAGGAGGCAATTACCTTAGTAGGCAGTACCTACCTTAGGTAATGAAGGGAAATCCTCGCGTTTTCTAAGCTGTTACTGGCCGTGTTACTTCTTCTAGCCTTTAAGGTATGGGAATTCAACTGCCGTACGGATCATTAAGTCTTTATATTTTAGAGGCTTGATAACTGAAACCACGACCTACATTTGTACCCGAAGAAGGATGAAGGGTGAAATGGTAAATAAAACTTCAGGAATACGTAAACCGATAAACCTCCTATAAAACAGTTCCTGTAATCGTCTGCCTTCACTCGTGGCCTAACACCATCCCTCTAGGTAGTGTAACCAACCCCCTTGAAGTTTATACGTCAAGCTCATTATCTCGCTTCATTTCCATGTATGAGAGTATTTGAGAGAGAATGAGTGGCGTGTCTCTTTCTTAGCTTCATCACCTTGCACCTCTATTAAACGACGAGTCGCACTGGGAGATGTTCTAGGCAATTTGTGAATGTGACCATATGTGGTCGTGCTTTAGACTGACTTAAAGAAGTTAGGGTCATGTACGATCTTCGGCTATTATACAAGCATCCAGCATATGCGAAGTCGAAGAAGGGAACCGTAAAGGAGGCCTCGTTTTTGTATCACACAACATGGTTGTATCTCTCTGAGCAGGGTCATGAATCTATTTCAACTACTAAACCTGGCGCTTATACCAGATCTAAGATGATGCAATATCGCATCGCCAAGTTTTTCGCTTAGAAGCAAAATCTAGAACGGCGGTTATCTAGAGTTCAGCATCTTCCTGCCAAGATCAATCTCAAACGCTGTCAAAACCATGACAACGGCTGCAGGTCAACTTACACGATAAGCACATAAAGAACCAACAACGACCCCTGGCGCTTCGCTTTAGAAATGGACGCCAACAATGCATGAGCCACCGCTAGTTGATCATTCTCAACCGCCGTTATCACCGGCCCAACATCACAGAGTGAAACGAATCTCCAACACCCACATGCACTACGACTTAATCCCCAAACTAAGGCTTTGCAGAACCAATCCGGCGGCTCATCACTGTGAAAAATATGAAAATATTCACTTGCGCACAGAAACGGCCCTGCATTAATCACCCTTTGGCGCGTGACGAAGTACAGGCATCGAGGTTGATAAAGTCCGGATCTGAAGTCTTATTGGCTGGACCCCTGTTTGAGGCTTCGCCGCTCAGCGCTTCGAGCTGGATTGTCACCAATCACAGATGTGCGTGCTACTATATCGCGGTTCTCGCTGCTGTGCTCGAGTCTCGGCCCCGTGATGGAAATCCAATGATGATTCGTCTTGAATACTCGGGACTTGAGAGCTAAGTCGGTATCAAGGATGCCAGGGTCTGAGTACTACGCTTGTGGGGGATGAGGAACCAAAGATTTGGAGATGTATATACAAGTGGCTGCCCTCGCCAAAGAGGAGGTATTCTTGTAAAAATCCTAGCCCTTCTATCTTAATTACATGGTATTTTTACTTTTTCATATTTCCTAGGTTCTGTGAACCTTCCTGTGCAGCTTCTCGAGCAGCCATATCCATACACCAGCTTACACAAGCCAAAGACAATGTCTTCAACAAGTAACCCCTTTCCACTTGCGTCGGAGAGCTATGATGATAGTGCTCCAAGTACCGACTCTGGCACTGAGGCGGGTGCTGCTGGCGACAGCTCAGGCAACTCCGTTTCTATCTCTCAAGGCGGCATGATTGCTATCATCGTTGTCGTTGTTGTCGTCAGTTTGATCGGCAGTATGTCTCTCCCTACTACTAATCGTTGACATACACTAACACTGTTATAGTCTCCACAGCAGCCCTCTTCTTCATAGCAAAGAGGCGCGAATGGACAATGAGAGAGACAATCAGGAAGTCTGCTCGCAAGGTTGTGACGGCTCTCACGCCGCGGAGAACAGAGTTCCCTTCATCAGTCAAAGACGGGCCTGTTCCATCTCATCGTAACCGTACACGGATTGTTGATGATGATGTCCCTCCGACACCGAGAATTCGACCTGAAGATCTTGAAAAGGGTCTAGCTCAAGCCAAGGCAAAGCGTAAGGAGAAGAAGTGGTCAAGGAAGTGAAAAGCAACAGCAGAGGGAGATCCTCGATGTGGGGCGAAATTGGGAGTCACGGTGGCAGGAGCGGTCATAGAAGTTGTCAGCCACGTATTTGATGGTTGTGGTCTCAAATTGGTGTTTCCAACGGACAGGATCCGGGTATCATCCATGTATAAATAGTAACCTTCCACGCATGGACTGTCTCATCTTTACTCCACGAACTGAGCATTAACGCCTTTGCTATTTTGAAAATGAAATCCAAGCGCCTATTTTTCCTTCTCGCTGCTCAGATCCGTCTAAACGTGTTGCCACTGGCGCTGCGTCGAGCAGCTCCAGTTCGCTTGTCCCGAGGTTCGGCGGGCAGCTCCTCCTCTCTCTTCTTTTGCTTTCTCCTTGACTCTGGAATGAAGGACACTTGACGCTCACCAACAACCTCTCCTCGGGCTTGGTGAGTGCGCCCCGACTTCTGCTGTCTCGAGCCAAGCGCCGTGTCCTTGACAGCTCGTCCCTGGTTGCTAGTTGATGACACACGCATGACAACGTCTTCGTCCTTGGTCTTTCGCCTTGGTGCGGGGACTGTCTTGTCCATGTCTTCATCACTGGACGCATCATCGTCAGAGTCCTTACCCTGATAACGGGCCGGGGCCTTTGAATCGACCTGCTGTCCCACCGCAGTGCTTGGGTTGAGAGCACGGAATTCTCCAGTGGTCTCATCCACCTGGAAGGCTTCATCCTCGAACATCTTACTGAAACGGGAATCGCCAAGAACACCAACATTGGTGTCAACCTCGGCTCTGTTCTCCTGCTTCTTGAGAATCTTGTCCACCATCTTCTGGTTGACCTTGACCTTCTTAGTACCTCTAATTCTGCTTGCGCGTTCTTTCTCGACCTTATCCTTGATACGCTTCGTCCTCTCCTCTTCCCAGACATATGGATTGGCAATCAATCTAGCCTGCTCATACAGCTTGGATGCCACAAAGTATCCGTGCATGTAAGGTCGGAGCAGGTTGGTCTTTCCAATCAGGTGGGACAAGCTCAGCTGCTTCAGTTCGGGTAGTGTCAAAAACTTGTAGTTGTCGTATGTTTCGGTGTGCACCTCTTCCGCCATTTCTTCGACCATGTTGTCCAAGAAAGAGCACCATTTAGGAGCAGGACCTAGTTGGGGAACGAAGAACGCATGTTGCTGCTTGCCTTCATTGGCCGTCATGATCATACCAGTGTTCTTGCACCATGCAACGTCGTTGATGTCTACGATAGGCTCAACGGATGTCCAAGGATCTCCTGTCTCCTCATCCCATAGCTTGATGATGCGCTTATCCGCCGACAGGATTTTCTTTTCTTGTGATGCCGTTGTCATATGCATGAGCTTGTGTACAGGGAAACCATATCCTTGATCCTTCTTCATGAGTGGCACGGGTCGTCGTAGATCGAAAATCTGCATCATGCCACTCGAAGCGCCGGTAACAATAGAAAGGCCTGAAGGGCTGAAGTCCAATGCTGTAACTTCACCTTCGTGGCCTCCTAGCAAGGCGACCCTGGACTTGGATCGGGGGTCCCAAAACTCGACTGTCCCTATTGAAGTTCCGAAAGCGAGCAAGTTGTGAGTATTCTCTGCGATAGCAGCCGTGTTGACGCTACCAACCCCGATACCTCCTTGTAAACCGCCCCCAGTAAGTTCATCGTCACCACCAACATCGACCTGATATGACTTCATGAAGCGTCCAAGCTCAAGGTTGAGGCGGAACACCTCGCCCTTACCATCGCTATCCAAGCCGACCGCTGGTACAAGAGCCTCGGTAGATTGCCGGTCGTAGACAAGAGCTCGGCCATATCTGGGAAGACGGACTTCGTAATGGCAGCCCATGGGAGTGTGGAATTCGAGGCGGCGATCGGTTTGAAGGTGAAGGGATTTGGAGTAATCAGTTGACAGGAGCTCAAATGAGTGGTTGAGGGAGTTGGTATGACGAGCGAAAGACAGCGACAGCTGAGGTAGGTTATGGACATGAATCTGCGGCTTGTATGTGCCTGTGCTCATGATCCAGTCGCCATCTTCACTGACCCGGATGCAGTTACTAGCCTCTTCGAACTCGAAGTCTTGCAGGAGCTCGACACGATTCTGATATTCGGCATCGTCCTTCAAACTTCGCTTTCTGCGTCGCGCAAGCCAGTCGGGCAGAGGTCGGGCACTAGATGCGCCCGAAATTGTGTATACGGGAACGGTTCCCGGATTTGAAAGCTTCATGGTGGCGGTATTCCAGTAGAACCGCACTGACGAAACTTGGTTGTCGTGTTGAGTGGAATAATGCAAGTTTTGCGATTCACCAGCTAATGCGCCTTGGACTTTGAAAAAAATCAAGGTGAAGAAAAACGACGCCCCACTATCTTCGGTGTGCTCGGTGACTCGCGGTAAGGGTCCTCAACGGAGGGAAAACGCATATACTCTGACGATTTCTGTATAAATATTATTACAAAAAATTCTGGTTATTACTTCAAGACCACACGGAGAAATATATCATATACTTTAATAATTGATGCCCCTGTTTGCATCAGGTTATATACTTTGTAAACGTCAAGATTCCAAGGACCAACTCTCTAGTCTACATAACTACATACTATTGCTGATCTTTTCTTCTCCTGGCCTAATACGCTCCTATTCAGTCCCTTGAAATTGGTCGTTCTCTACTCCCCTGTTAAACCCGGCCAACACACCACTTGATTGTCCCCGATTAAGCACTCCCCATCCCAGCTGAGGCCCTTGCTCTTCCGCCTCCACTGAATTTCCACCTCCGGCAACGCCTAGTTTGTCGCGACAGACATCATCAAATATCGAACTGATCCAGATCATCGTCACATCGTTTCTTTATGTCCAGAAAACACAACATAGAGCTAATAACTTAGCTGTTACTTCTTTCATCACTATTTCGAAAGATTACCCCACCGACCGAGCCATTTTAGCTCTCCGTGGCACCATCCCCGAGCTGCGACTCAGCACAAGTGTCCGGCTCGTTGAGATGGAGTCTGGGGAGTCAACTGCCCCTACCAGTACTATCCAGACACACATCTCGGCAGTTTCTACTATCCTAAGGCACGGCTATAACGAAGAAGCAACACGAAGTGTCGGGCCCTTTTAGGCTTGGGCCTCGCCGTCGTTCCTAAGGCCGCATTCACGGTTGCGACTTCGGAACGACGAGGAAGTTGTCGCAATGGAGACCAGTGAATATGAGACGAATACCTTGTCGATAGTATGTTTTGAGTTACTCTTATACTTACAACTTTCCTCTAAAAGCCTTTCTTTGTCTAACTTTGAATTTTTCAGAACAACATCGCGTCAATAGCCTTTCGCATCTATGAGCCTCCTCCCGACCAATCGCATGGCTTCCAATCCTCCGCTCTCGAGATTCAAAGTTCTCTTCGCGCCCAAGGAAAGCTTGTTTCGTATGACGCCGACCGAGTAGGAATATGGATCTTCCAAATCGTCAGCAAAGACGGGACGAGCAAGGCCGTCAATTCTGCCCCGGGATCTAGCCTGGAAGCTTCCGGCTACACATTAGGGATGGTTGAGGAGGGTAACCTTGAACCTGTAGCTTTGCAGAAGAGCCGCATTCCGGGAAACACTACTCAAAATGCCCCGAACAACACAGCGTCTACCGCATCTCCCGCCGAGGCAAATAGTCGTAACCCTTTGATCTCACCGACTCAGGTTGCTGGGGGGGTTTTGCCTGAAGGAGTGTCTCAATCTTCGGCCCAGGTTACCGACATGAGGACGACGCAGCCAGTACCAAAGATTATCTACGAACAGTTCATAGTCGCAGTCATTTCCTCGATAGCTTTCGCTTTCTGTAGTCGGTCTATGGCCATACCTCTGAACTACAGGACAATGTTGATTCCGCCTTTACTAGCCGATGCGAATGAACGCGAAAGGGGCTCATTGCAAGCCGATCCCGTCGTTGGCACATTCAAGACATATCTCACTACTACGGGCTCTCTTGTTGTCAGTCTTACTTTCTCTTACTGCAAGAACCTGGCGACAGTGGAAGATGTTCTCACAGGCGATTCCTCTTCGCCAAGTAGCTCGGTGCTGGCTGCCCCCTATGGAGTTTTTGCAACAAAGCAGAATTTTGCCAACGGAGATGGTTCGGATCGAAGCCTAGCACAGACACCGAATACGCAAGCTTTGAGTGTGAGGAGTATCCCAGACACAAACGATTCGCAATGGAAGCACTCATGCCTCAAAGCACTCGAATATTGTGGACTCAACCCATCTCAATTCAAGGCGAGTCCCTGGGTCAACCTTCTCATTTCTAAGCCGACTTCGCAAGATGCAGACGGGGAATCTAAGCGATCACGGACAACAGTTCCTTGGCCAGGATCGCTCTGCTTTCGAAAGAAGCCAATAGAAATGTCAACGACTCACCGTGTTGGCGACACAATGCTCAGTGGCCACGAGGAATGCCACGATCCCTTAGGAGATGCTCGTGGATGGTTCGCCGGTGCGTCAGAAAGGGAAGAGAGAATCTCCAAACGCAAAGCTGAGCGAATGTATACTGTTCCTAGAGAAGTTAATGGTGCGAACCCCCTAGCTCAAAGTATCAATGGGCAGTCTCCCTTGACCATGAGGCGACCTAGCACAGCAGCCGCCGGTGTCATGTATCCAACACCCCCCGACGCAATTCAGCAACACATCGGCATTACCCCTTCCATAGATGGAGCGATCTCAAGTCCCAATAACCCTCCCCGAACCCTTGCAGTTGTTGATGCTGATAACACGATGCCAACAGCGACACCGATGGCTGATGCAGAGAATGACTCCTGGGGAGGCCAGCATGAACAAAAGAGGGAGCGAAGCGACAGCAACGCTATGGGCGATTCTGACGATGTAATGAACGACTTGGGTGAGGATGTGTTCGGGGATCACGATGTAACAGAGGATGACTTTAATTTCTTTGATGGCCCTGACGGCAACGATCTGGACATGGACATGCCCGATTTGCAGCCAGTTTCTACTGCACCTGCGCCCCAGGTAATGCCTCCGCCGGTGCTATCGCATCCAGAGCCTCACAAAGCCATACAGCCGCAACCTGAGGTCAAGCCAAAACCAAAGACTAATGATTCTGTCTTTGCTAAGCCAGAACTAAAGCATGCAAGGAGCTCGCTCAATGATGAACTCAATCACAGAATCAAAGTTGAGCGACCAGATACTGCCAAGCGAGGGTCCAGTCCATTCGACCCTGCTACCGTGTTCAAGCGAGTACGGGCCTCGTTGTCCAGCCCTACCAAGGATGATTTTGCTGTTCAGCCACCCCGGAGAAAGAGTAGTGTTTTTGAAAAGGTCGAGTTTGACCCTAAAATCCCCCTGATTAACAAAAAGTATGAACATGGTGGTGCATTCGACTTTTCAAAGGACCAGAGCAATGGAGATCCCAGACCGAGTGCCCATAATCTTTCTCGAGATGAGTATCTCGAAGGGCAAGGAAAGCTGAAGCAGACATCCAAATCACTTCTTGGAAACTCTCTCATTAGAAGTTTGACTGGTATTGACGCGTCTACTACCAATGCAAGCCCCCACAGACTGAATGGGCAGAATGGGCATGACTGGATCTCTGAAGAGAGTGATCTCGAGTCAGATGGAGATATAAGTTCGCTGTCTGGTGGTCCGGTTTCCCCCGTTAAGTCCAGTGTTAAACGAACCGTCGTGGATGACGATGCTCTTTCACAAGCTACAACTTCTAGAGAGACAGAACTGCTAGATGATGTCACCGATGAGCAACTTGCGATCGAGCTCCCAAAACTCTCCAAAACAGAATCGCCAGAAATGCTGCTACACCGGTTCTTTTTGGACCCAGAGCCACTTAACATGGACGTAGGTCTTTCCAACCACGACTTTGTGGAGATTGCGCAAATCATCACCGAACAGGCTGCTACCGGGCGACTTGAAATCGGCATCGAGCATAAGGCTGAGTCGTCTGTCTCCCTTGCGACTATGAGGAGCCATGAGCTCAATATCGCCCGGAACTCCTTACAACTTCTTCACGATGTCATTCCCTCGAATTTGGGTACCCCCATGGCTGTGCGATTGAAAGGCCTGCTGGAAATTCAAGACCTCCCCCTTGTAGGACAACCGAGCCGTCTCCAGCCCAGACCGGTTCCAGGCAGAGATACCAACGCTGAGCAACTGCGCGCAAACAATCTATACCAGATTCCTGTACCTCATCTGGAAGTGCGCAGATCAGAAACGAAACTCTCAGTACTTCCATCATCAATGTCTTTCTGGGAAGGTCTCGGGCTGTCACCTTCGTGGGGGACAAAGGATATCTCCGCTCTTTGCATCTTTCCAGGCTGGAAGGGGATGTCAGACCATGTCGAAAGTTTCCTCGGCCGCTTAAAGAGTGTATATGAATCCTTGAAACTTGGTACTCTCAACAACCTGCCGCTGTCTGGAGACTGGGACGATGGTGTCTTGCCATATGAGGTCGATAGGATCTCGACTTCGCCTGACGCAACCGTAACTGGTCATGGCTCTGCTCTTGTGGAAAGCATGGAAGTGCTCCGAAGCTCTCTATCAGAGTTGAAGTCCAAAGACAAGAATCTGGTCATTTATTTTGTTTACTCGCCAGATAACCCGGCTTCCATCATCGAGGCCTGTACGGCTTTCTACCGCTGCTTTGATGAGTATAGCGATCTTCTAGCAGCTCGTCGAGAATCTCCACAGAATGAGCTGGTGCTGCAGCTCGTTTCATTAGATATGGTCTCTTCCACGACATCGCTAGTCGTCCCGACTCCCGCGGAAATGATCAAGCTCTGCATAGAGACGTATGATAGGTGCACCTTGTTTTTGGACACCGAATTCGGTGGTCCTACACCTGCACCAGCAGTTATGCTCGAACAGCCCCCACCTCGAATGATTGACTTCAAGCTTACAGCGTCGCCTTCTCAGTCCCTTATGCGTGAGAATTCCTGCTTACATGTTGGATATGCTGAAAGTCTTGATGGCCGATGGATTACAGCTGCATGGACCGACAACCGTGGACAACGACAGGCGACCACGTCCTATTCAATCACTCGGAGCAGAACACCGGATCGTTCCGTCTCACACCACAAGGCCGCCATCATAGCCGAGATCTGGGCGACTACGTTGACCATGATATCAATATGGAAAATTCATTGGCGAGTGATCATCACCAAGTCTGGGGCAATGGACCAGAAAGAGGTAGAGTGGTGGCAAGCAGCCTCAACGCTAGACGACAAACATTCATTCACCATGATTCTCATGTCCGTCGATACCAATCCATCTTTGCAGCTGGTCCCGCCGATCGTGAAGATTCCTCATGCGGCAACCTCGGCGTTCTACTCGACACCAGTATCCACGCCCCAGGCTAATATTGTTTCGCCGGAGCAAACCACGACGCCGGCAACGCCTATGCGTGATGCTAGCACACTAGCTGCTACACCGACTGCTGAGGGTGCTGCAGAAGCAGAGGCCGATTCGTTCCTGATTGATGCCACTGATCAGACATGGGGTGCCATCGTCGGACATCGACTCTGCAACTCCACTACGTTACTGGAAGTGAGACCAGCACTTGCCAGTGGGTATTTGATTAAAAGAACAGGAATAAAGCTTGAAGACCCCCCAGTCGTGATGGAGGTCAATCTTGTTCACACAGAGGCTACGCCTAGGGCGTACGAGCCTCTTCTGAGAGAAATGCTGTGCTATTTTAGGGGTCTCGGAACCCTAGCCAGAGCACGAGGTGTTGTAGATCGCGAGGTGGATGTTCGACCTTGGCATATTGCAGCGGCAGAGAAGGGCGTGCGGGCGCTGCATCTACTATTATGATGATACAGGCATTGGGAGGCGTCGTTATTGGTAGTTGGCGTGTAGATTGTTGGTGTATGGCGTTTTCACTTTGTGGTGCATATTTACGATTGAATAAGCTAGTCATGATTCGAATACATACTGGCCTTCTGTTGCCATCTTAGAAGCTCACTTCTTCATTCGTTGGGATGATCATTTGGTAGGCTACCAGTGCTAACGATAGTTGAGTAGGCAAGCGGATATGAGTCAATTAAGAACAAAGCACTATATATTTGACAGGCTATCAATAACCTGGGGTGGAAAACAAAGATCAGAAGGCAAAAGAACGCCAGCATATTATTGAAGCTATGTATTTTTAGCCTTTAATGCTCAAGGAACTCCTTGGACTGGGTATCTTACGAGCAAGCCCTTGTTATTGAAGGATTTCAAACCAATCCCTCTCGCCCGACCCGTTCTGACCCTTTCGACGCCAAAGCTGCCTCTCGACGTCCCATTCCCAGAAACGGTGACCCGGGTGCGTGGCGAAATCATCGTTCTGAGACTCATGGGTAGTGTTCTGGTCTTCCACCCATTCAGGGGTACTTGGATGGGTGTCTGCCGAGGCTGTGTCTACCAGAGACCAACCATGGAATTGGAAATTGTGAGAAGGAGCTTGAGATGCTTCAGTTGATAAGTCCCAGGCAATGTTTTCACTGGGGTCGACCAGACTATCAGTATCCGAAGGCTGCAACGAGGAAATCCTCTCTCTGCGCAGTTTGTCGTTGGGCGGCATGATCCATTTCCCATCTGAATCAGATGTGTTGGAGGAGATATCATAAGATCCACACAAGGAGTCAGTGCTCATCTTTGATGGTCTTTCGGATTCTTCTGGCTCTGAAGCTACAGTTTTGTGGTGGAGGAGAGGGCTTTGGGCTCTCGTGCGGCAGCGAGCCAAAAGCTGCTTGAGGGTTTCTTGAGATTGTTGATTCTTGGGGATGATGCCTTGACTCTTAAAGTCCTCCCAGGTGTTCAATTGGAGGGGCTGGGCTTCCTCTGGACAAGAAGTACTTGGCCCATGCTCTTCTGCTTTAGATCCTTGGGAATGTGCTGGGGGAGTAAGGTGGACACTCTGATACAATTTTTCGGTATTATCACCAAGGACGAGGTCTTGCTCTAGCCCAGGAATGACATGGACCTGGCTCGTCTCCAAGTCCTGCTCAGAACCCGATAGAGTCCAGGAGATTTCCACCACGGAAGGGAGCCCAGAAGTATCCTTCTCGCTTGTACCCAAAAGCTTCTCTGCTATATTCTTGGAGATGAGGCCGTAGTCTCTGCCGTAGAGTATGGCACTGATTTGTAGAGGGCTCTGGGACTTGTTCCTTCGCTTAGAGAGGTTGGGATCGTTGGCAGAAACTGGCCAGCAGTTAATGACCACTAGTTGAGTAAAAACATCCGGCATTTCTTCGACTTAGCGTGTAGGAGAGTATATTCAAGGTCCTGTTCTGAAACGAGTGAGTAACCCCAGAGGGGATATGAGGATGGAAGTGGTCCAAGACTTGTAGGCAAGATTGAGTGAGGCTCCAATGTCAGACACATCACGGCAGTCAGCGGGGACCGAGGTTAGCAAAGGGAGTTGAATTGACCTTTTAATATCGTAAAAAGGTAGGTTGAACAGTTATGGAAAATGACTAGTACTAGCCAAGTCCACTATACTAACGCCCGGTAACACAAGTGAAGGATGCATAACGTGAAGCATTTTGATCAGCATTATTGTCTTGGATCAAATCAGGCTGAGAGGGAATGTGGAATGGGGGATTTCCGATTGAGAAAGCCACGTAGTCATCCACCTGTGAGTTGTTACATTCACCGATATCACATTGCATAAATCACATCAGACTGCGGAGCTAATGCAGAAGACAAAGTGTGAAATACAAAGTGAAGTCCTCGAGTCCGGACTGTCATATGGGCAGTGAGACATCACTGGTGCTAAAACCCCCATCACACCTCAGCTTCCAAAGTTACAATTCCCTAAATAGGGACCACCCTTACAGGTGTTTGACCTATAGAACCCTTGTATATCATCGTGTCTGTCCTGCTTGCTGCTATCTTCACTTTGTCATTGTTCAAGTAATGCTTTACTTGACCAAACTCGGCCAACCACGGCTCGATATCGCTCACTGAACCAGATGACTGCATAATAGCATGGTTCCTTGATTCTGCAGCCAGGGTGGGTTGAAAGAGAATGTCGCTTCCTTATAGGTGAACATGGTCCTCCTGGCTACGGTATATCACAGCTGTGCAGTGGCTCGTCTGGCTGAGTGAGCGTTGTCTTTGTGGTTTTCTCTGCCACGTATCGGCCATGTAAATTCCCATGATGGTACTGCCATCCATGTTCTTGTCGGTACTTGATGAGGCTCAACCGATCTAGCGCATGATAAGATCAGGGATAGAGGCCTAATGTGAAGCCTGAATAATCTACTCCGCTGCTTCTCTTCCTTCATTTTGCCCAACAGCGGTTGCTTGGAGTCCTAGCGGTGACTTGAGTCTTCTCCCTTCTCTCCTGGCTTGATCTTCGTCGAGGTGTTGTCGAAGTTCCGACTTCCTAGGCATACTTAAACCTCCTCACGGTGAAGACAAGTATCAATGTTGCCATGCCGATACGATCACATAACCCCAAAAAGATATCGTTGAGAAAAAGTTTCAAGGGTCTCCTGCGTGGACCTCTGGAGAGACGTTTGAGGCCTTCACGCACTGAACTACAGAAGGTAGAGAAGGAGAAGAAGCAAAAGTCACGTCCCCAAGCATCGGCATCATTGTCATCGGTAGCAAAGCCTTCGAGGTCTTCCCAAGCAGAAAGACTCACAGACGTGGCTTCAGAAACAGTTCTGCTACCAGAAGCAGCGAACGCTACCAGAAGCAGCGAACGCTCTTTTAGGGAGCAACGTCGAAAGCCCAGGAGTTCAGAATCGGATGCTCATTGCTGCAAGCAAGAGCAGTCTTGACGAGTCCAACATCATTGCCGTCGACCCTCAGGCTCAATCTCAGGCTCAGACCTTTTATCCTTTGGGATACAATACTCTCGCTACCTCGGCCTCCTATTCTGAACCATATTTATTACCAATATCGGAGGAAAACATCCAGTATACTGCTCCCAGTTTGACCTCATCTATCACCCAAGCGTCGGGCTTGGAGCCTGATATCAATGACCACTTTGTCCTGCCAGAGCCAACACAGGCCACACCCTGGACTGACTTTGGGTTCGTGATTTAATACCCTTTGTACTACGTTTTGCTAATATACTTCCTAGTGCTCCCTCTATCCAGAGTCCTCTAGTACCAGACTACACACAAGACTTTGGCATCCCCTCCGGCCTTGCTTGGCCTTCAAACATGGGACAAGACGTTCAGCAAGGACTACCACCACCTGCCCCTGATATCTCCTCCTCTTCTTCTTCTGCTGGACAGGAGTTGAACCTGGTCAAAGCAACATATGATGGTGGTTATTCAACCCGCCAAGTGGTCGAATTCGACGGCAGGTCGGACTTCAACTTTATAGCCCAAAGTTCTGTTGATATACTCCAACGTTCATCTCCTATACAAGTTATGAGTTTCCCACCAGGAATCGGCAGAAAGACGCAATGTCCCAATGGTGCATTAATCAACATCGAGCAAATCTTGTATGCCGGGATACAGTTCGAGTCTCATCACCTCCCATTCCCTCCTACTCGAGTATACTTTGTCGTATACGATGACTTCAGGGGTGAGGATGGTATTCATATGACCCTGGGCCGTGATTGGGTTGGCAAAATCGAGCAGGCCTATTCACAAGTTGGCTACCAGGGTCAATGATAGATTCTTAAGAGATCTATTCAAACTCCACGTGAAGCTCCGGAGATAGGTGAAGCTTCCGTGCAGTACACCAGGGTTAAATTGCAAAATTTCAACCCATGGTCATTTGCTATACGTTTATTGCAGATCCTCAGGCCCAGTAGCCAGAGGCTCTCGCGATGGTCCAAGTTATTGTTAGGCGTGGAGGTGGCTCGGAGCTGTCCGTATAGCTCAGAGACTCCTCCCGTTTTGTCCTGTCTTTGACTTTGCGTCCTTTACACTTTTCTTATCTGGTTCCATTATCTATCTATACCTAGTCCTTTCTGATTGCGCCCGAGATGTTGCAGTTTTTGGCTTTGCCCTGTCCAACTCAAGGCTCGTGCCTTACAGAACTTCGTGTAGAAGGATGACGACAGGCTTGTTTGGGGTGTTTTCTCTTGTACATGACATATTCATACGGTCTTTTGTCTCTGCGGCTTGTATTGCTTGTTGACGACAAGGAATGTTTTGGCGTTTTATGATTTTGGGCCGTTTATTAAATACTTGTATGGTTTGAGACACAGAATGAAACATCGCCATACAAACAAATTCGCTCGCTCGCTCGCAATGACAATCATAGACCTGAAGCAGGTCAGTGACAGGAGAATGAGGTGCTATATAGAGACCGATCTGATAGGTCTATTAGGTATGTCGGAGTACGTACCTACTACCTAGACCCGCTATGACGCTCCATTTTCAACGACATGAAACTAACATCAGGCGGCACCCCCAGTAAGCACTGGCTGACTCACTGTTAGAGTCTTGTAAGTTTTTTTCTCTCTTCCTCATTCAAAATCTTTCATGTTAAAAACCAAACTAAAACAGAATCAAGATCCCTGAATCTGTACATATCAGTTAAAGACAACCTTCAAAACTCGATGAACCCGAAAATACTGGTACAAGCTAAATCAGGGTAAAACTGCATCGCATCATAACCACATAAAGAGTCTCGGGCGAAATGAAACTATGATGGATAGAACATCTCTGGCAAGTCTTCCAGATGATATTGTTCTCGATATTGTCGAGCATCTCGACACAGCTCGTGACGTAGCTCACGTCTCATCCTTGACCAAGCATCTCCAAAGTCTCATACGCCAAGATGGTTGGCGTACCTTCGTCAAGACCCGGTTCCCCTCCCTGCAAATAGTTACAGACTCAGAGACTCGCTGGAGTTCTATTGCAGATCGTGCAACGTACCTGGATCGCTGCTGGGAGAAGCGCGGTTTCTGGGTCAATGCGTTGCATGAAAAGAAGAATCAGCCAGAAAGATTCCAGCGTCGAGTTGCTGGAAGCCAGTCAGTGCTGTTCCATTCTGTTCTTGATGCGCGGCTTATGTCGTCGCTGAACAATGAGGTCATTGCTGCCGGCGTGGGCGAGAATCTCATGGTTTGCATAAAACCTGTTGATGGACAGCAAGATACCTGGCATCAGATCGGGGGCCATGATCATGGATATCGGGCTGGTACTGGAGATGTCACAGCAACGTCTGTCTCAGAGAATGACGGGATACCCAATATTGTTGTCGGGAGGGCCAATGGAGACATCAGCATACACTCTGGCAAGGACAAGTTTGCAACAGTCGCAAAACACTTGAACCCAGCGGGCGAGGCACTTCTGAGCCACTCTTCCGATCCTATGAGGAAATCCCCAGGTCAAGTGGCAGTCTCATCTCTACAGTGGCATCCCGAGACGAATCTCCTGGCAAGCGGGAAAGGCTCGGTTCTGACTCTCTACAATCTCAGTGTGTCAGATGGCCAAGTACTGAGCCCTTTGGATTACCATGAATTCTCCAAAGCTAGTCCCGCAGACGAAGCGTCACTCCTGCGCAGCACCAAGTTCATGAGCAAAGATATCATGGCTTGCGCTCTAGGCGGAACTCGAAATCCTCTGCGTTGGGGGCAGCTCACACCGACCGGCTTACAATTCTTCAACGCTCATAGTAACTCTATGTATGTAGACGATGCTTCGAGGTTGATAAGTGGGGGAGTCAGTGAGAAGACCACAGTTCGAGCAATCGAGCCTGTTAGAGGCGGAAGTGAAAATATTCTTTTGAGTGCATGGGACGATGGCACATATAGGCAAGTTTATCTCACAAAAATTATGGCCAGCTATTAACCCCTTATTCAGACTTCTAGATATCCGGACACCTTCACCACAAGACGCAATATACCGTGATCGCTTTCAACCCTACCAAACAGGTAGTTCCCTCCTTGTGTATGGTACAGAGCGTTTCGTATCTGGCAGTAACACAGCACCGGATATCCGTCTATTTGACTTCAGGTACCCAAAGCCATATCATCACACAACTGCTCTTCCATGCTCGCCACAATGGCCCTTTCCCAGCCAGAAGGATGATCACATTATGAAGCAAGGATGGGCGCCAGAGCATCAGCCGCAGAAATGCGATTCTCAAAACGGGGTGTTGTGTTACTGGCATGGAGCTTCAAGACGAAACTACTGGCGTCCCGACGCTACCATTCATATTGGCAGTCCCACATATGACAGGATCTATTGTCTGGCCAAGTCGTCTGATCTTTCAGATACCATCTACTGTGGCGTTCGCGGTGCCATTCTCGAGATGAATCTCCATCTCACGGAGGACATGGTGCATAACCATAGCAAACGAACTACTCCAACAGATTGGAGCATGGGAAGACCCGGGGGCAAAATCTCGCTGATCGAGACGGGCGTGAGCCTCACCCAGACGAAGGAATGGTCACTCGATAACCGTGGTGTTCCAGAGCTCGTCGTTCAGCAGCCTCGACCTCGAAAACGAATAGAATTATCAGATGAGGAAAAGAGACACCGTTTGGATTATGCGTTTCATAGACCATAGGATTTCGAAGACGCAGATGCATAGAATTAGAGAGAGCATACTCATTCATAGACAGGGCACAGTTTATAAAATGGCTTGCAATTCTTTCTTGGATAAACACAAACAGCACATCTTTATACAAGTTCTAAACAAAATCTCGCAAGTCTAGTATCCTCTAGCTCTATAACTTTGACTCAGGCACCAGAAGCGCGAGTCTCTCTTTCAACGCCGCCTCCGCCTCCTTTTCAATTCTGTGAACAAGGACATCGCATGTAGGAATATCATGAATCAGGCCAATGACCTGACCAGTTGTCCAAACCTGCGAACTGTGTTAGTCATTGCGCCCTCAACTCATCTCAAGGTATAAACTTACGCCATATTCAGTATCGCCGTTCACAAAGACCTCCTTTCCACGCTTGCCGCTCACAAACGGCGCAATCTCGGCAAACTCGCCCTTCTCACTCTTCGTCTCGACCTCGAGGGCCTCCAGGGCAACCTTGTTCTTGAAGAGTCGGGTGGTGTTTCTCCATCTGCGCATGAGGAGCGTTGTGTCGGTCTCGTCCGCGCGCACAATCTCTTCCTTGACCTTCTGGTGCACTGGAGCTTCGACCGTGCACATGAATCGCGTTCCCATGTTGACACCAGAAGCGCCGAGGCATAGCGCGGCTGCGAGTCCGTAACCATCAGCGAAGCCACCGCTGGCGATGAAGGGAACACCGAGAGTTTGACGGGCCTTGCTGAGCAGGATAAAGTTTGTAATGTCGCTCTCGCCAACGTGTCCACCGCACTCAAAACCGTCGATGCTGAGGAAATCGACGCCAAGCTTAACGGCGCTCTGAGCATGGCGAATAGTGGTGCACTTGTGAAGAACAATGATGCCTGCCTTCTTCAACTGCGAAATAACAGGCCCGGGGGAGTTTCCTGCCGTCTCGACGACCTTGATACCCTCGTCGATGATGGCCTGGGCGTAGGCGGCGTAGTTCGGGGGCACCATTGCGGGAAGAAGAGTGATGTTGACACCGAAGGGGTTCTTGGTGAGGGCACGGCAACGTTGGATCTCCTTGCGCAAGTCTTCGGGCGTGGGGAAGATGAGGGCGGTGATGATGCCCAAGCCGCCGGCATTTGAGACGGCTGAGGCGAGGTCGGCAGTGCCTACGTGCATCATACCGCCTTGGACGACGGGCACTGGATATTGTCAGTACGAGAGTTGAGGTTATGTTACGTTATGGGATCGGGTGTACAAACCTCTAATGCCGAGTCGCTTGGTGAGTTCTGTCGCAAAAGGCATGATTGCTGATGGCTGATGGTTCTTGGTGGTGAAGAAATGACTCGAGACAAAAGTGGAAGAAGAGAAGAGAGCAGAACTTCTACGTCTACGTTATCTATGTCTATGATATATTATCAAGCTCACATAAGAAATAAGTCAAAGAAAATATCCCGAGGCTGCTTGTCCCAAGGCGTACGTACGTGACCATTCTCGCTCGGTATGTCCCTTAAAAGGTGCCGAGGTATGATGCACGTTGGTCTCCACTAATTTCCCCACACTCTTAGCTTGAAGGAGTCGGCTCGGCCCCTCCTTTATCTTCACATGTGGATGTGGATCTTGCATTCAACTCAATCCAAGATGTATCTTGCATCTTTGAATTTTGCGGGGAATAATCAATCAATCCAACCGTTGCAGACTACTAATCTTGGAGAAGCTCAAGATTTAAACAGAATCTCTAGTCTCGTCATAAATAGCTAGCATAGCTCTTGTAGTCTTGTCTTCTCTTAAGCTTTGCTTCACATCTCGTGTTACATGGAGGACGATTAAACTCTACAAGATTCACATAATGAAAAACTTTCTCTTATAATCACTACTGTAGCTGGCATTGAAGCCACTAGACCCTCTTGTGCCCTTCGTATCAAACGCCAACATCATCAAAATATGCCCTTCCAAAACGCCGTATGTAGACAATAACCCATATCGTGGACCATCATGATATCCCTCGTTTTCCCAGCCAGGACCAGCATCTTTCAATAGATGGCGTGTTGACATCTTGCCTGCTGTCCATATTCCCTCAAACCAGACGCCTGAAATCCCAAAGATTGTCGTTTCCTTCAGTACCATTGCTAGTCGTCATATTATCCTACTAGCCTTCCCTCTAGTCAATACCCTTTCAGTTAATGTTTGGCTCCAGCAACCGGACCGGTGGACTTCTGTCTCTCGGCTTCTCGATTAGATCAGCGTATGCATCAAGACTCTGGCCCATAACCTTGACAATCTCAAAGATATGTGTTCCCTTGAAAGTCTCTGCCCAAAGCCGCACAACTGCAACAGCGAGTTGTCGCAACTTAGCACTGTCGCTTGATGGTACCTCGTTCTGCCCCGAAAGAGATGGGTCGATTGGCGGAACCGCGAATTCAGTCTCATCAAGCATCCGTCCTACCATATCCAATAGGTTTTTCTCCTCGGGTGAAGCGGGAGCCTCATGCGGCCCAATCGCCGCAATCGTGAGTAGCCACTTGGATACTAAAATGGCACACTCAAAATTGCACACTATGAGATTGAGTTAGCAATCAAGTCAAGACATCTTCAGGGGGCCAAAGCATGCAATGAATGACTTACGCGAATGCTGAATGCTCCATTCGGCCGACTTGGTTCTGGCTACGTAGTTGACGCCAGCCTTAACCAGCATCGACAGGGCGTGGAATGCTTGGAACACTGCCCGGTGCAGTCTTAGACTCCGTACTAGCAAGGGGGTCCTGCTCAGCGCCGACGCCACCAAAAGCGGATCACGGGTCTCGAGCGCGGTTGAGGGCGTGACATCGGTATAGAGTCGGATGTAGGCTTGTCGGAGTAGCGCTGTGGCCGTGTAATCCAAGGTTCCTCCCACATTCGAGTCCGATCCGTTGTAATGTCCCGATTCCGCTGCCCTGAGCTGATGCTGATCTTCAAAACTCGTCTGCCATACACGCAGTGCTTGCGTAACCTCCTCGACATCTTCGGGTTTCATGGTTCGGTGAATGTTGTATGGCAGACCAGTTGCGAAAGAGGTCTGCTTCAACAGATAGATATGCTGGATGAGGGCGTGGATGAGAACATAGCTTCCCAGTGAGGATAAATGTTGGGGAAGTCCTTGATTTGTTCTGCCAAAAAGTCGTGAGAAGGCGTCATGCAGGGTGAGCTCGATCATTGGCGTCGACTGTCGCATTTCCTGCCATTGCCAAGCTGTCTCAGCCCTCCAAAGCTTACCTCTTTGAGGGAGCAAGAGGTTCAACTCGGATGTCAACAACAATGGCGGCATGTTATAGGCAATGCTGCAAAGATTAAAAAAGCAATAAGCAACGAGCTTCGTCCTTGTGGCTGTCTCCAGTCGAATCCAGGTTTCCCAGTCGTTAACAGCACTCTGGTTGACTTCCGCCACAAGGCCTTCTTCTCGTATGAGAATTGCCAAATTGCTCTGCAGTGATAACGCTTCATGAAGGATAGTTGGCACACCCCAAAGACCGACCGCGAATAAAAGTAGAACTGCTTGGATGGTCTCGATCCGAGCCTGGGGAGTGTTTGGAGAACTAGACACAGTCAGAATTGAGCTTCATATAGACCAAGATGAGACTTACTATGGCTCTCGGTGAGTATCCTGTGTTGTAGGTCGCTCTGACTGTGCAGATGCAAACGAGTGGCGATATGTGGCACTTGGCGAGGGCCTCGTGGAATGAGGACTGTAAGCAGAAGCAGTCGGTAATAAAGCGTGAACCTCCGAAATGCGCCTTCTTCGAATCTGCTCCATCGCGACAGCCTTGGCAGCATACCAAAGGGCATAGCCTCTATTCTTCTCAAAGCGATATTGGGCCCCCACGGCAAGTATAGCAAGCAACAACTCGGGAGCGGCCTCGGCGGGCGAAAAGGTTGGTAGATGAAGGAAAGGCAGATGCTCGTGAAGTCCGCTGATATATCCCTCCAAGAATCTGGTCAATGTGTGCCTGGACGGGAACACAAAGTCATTGGGTAAAACAGCCGAGAACTCATCCAGTCTGTTCTTAATCACAGTGTGGTCGGATACTGAGATACGAAGGGCTGACTGTCGTGCTGCTTCGTCGATACCCCGAGCGGTAGGGTCTGCAGGATCTCGGGCCTCGGTTTGCATCGGAGGGAAGCGGCCTGGCAGAAAAGACGATTTTGATGATCTTCTCTGAGAAGGTCCTCCTTGGCTCCGAGAATACATCATCTGCTGTTCGATTTCAAAATTTGGAGGTAAGAAATGTGACGAAGAGGTCAACTCGTCAAGGAAAGGGTTGTAATCATCGTAGGAGCCAGTAGGGAGTTGTTGAGGCACATATCCGGATCCCAGAGGCTGGTCTTCCCGGGGTCGCTCCGTTGTGTATGCGACGATGGACTCTCCATAGCTACTCTTTCTTCGGGAATCTGGTGAATGTGTTGGAAGAGGCGCTGCATTGACATTTCTCTGGACAGGTGTCACCGAGCTCGCGAGGGCTGCATCAGAGAGGAGGTCAAGATTACAAGCTGCAGTTCGGGGCTGAGTCCGGGGATCCTGAGGGCCTTGTTGGATATTTGGTGGAGGACCATGGTGAAACTGTTGTGGCTGCGGGAGTGGTTGTTGTGGTGGCGGAGGTCGCGATACATTTAGATGTTGCTGTCCAAGAGCCTCATTGCTTATCTGACCTTCAGAGATGGAACTCTTATGAGAAGCTGAGGATGTATTGGACGACAACTTCCTAGGTCGGCTGTTGTCCTTGCTACCTTCATTTAAATGCACGAGCTTCTCGTGTCTAACGAGGAGGTCTCTAATATCCATGTAAGCATGTGTATTTGACGACAAAACTGGAGTGACAGGAGAGCCCCAACTGGGATGACACATTAAAGGAAAGACAGAAAGAGGACGAGCGGAGATGACAAGATTTGAAAAAATGTGTGGTTGAGTGAGTGGTGAGTACTGTTTATGAGTGCCAGGTGGGACGGCCTGAGAGACGGGGTATATAGCGTAACTAGAGTAAACGTACCTTCGTCCGAATGTCTTTCCGCAGCGATCCCAACCACATGAGAATGGCTTCTCCTTGGTATGGGTGCGCTCATGGCGTTGAACATGTTCGACACGTCTACACATTAGAAGATCTTATCAGTATACTACCCTGACTCTTGTTCAACAACAGATAACGAACCTGAACCGCTTGCTACAGTACTTGCAGGGTAGAGTCTTGGGCTTTGGTTGGCGAACTTCAGTAGCCTCTGGCCCGACGAGGGGAGGAGGAGGGCCAGGAAGTGGACGTGGAGGGCCTTCCATAGACTGGATGGCAAGCATGATGAAGATGAATGCTCAAAGAGCAAGTCCTTGATCCAGTTTCCACGTCTGATTCTTGATATCAAAGTGTGGGGATGGGAGAAGTAGAGGAAGAGACAGAACAGATAGATAGCTAGATAGATGGAGATGGAGAGAAAGATTAGGATTTGGACCTGGATTTGGAGCTGGGGAAAGATAGATGCAGGCAGATTGCGGGGTGCGTTAAGGGTAGAGCATGGCATGTGGAGGAGGAGAAAATAGACGGTGGCCCGTGAACTGCTACTGTAAGAAGG